>SJOL01009574.1:507760-566773 GCA_004794785.1 Opisthorchis felineus | reverse complement strand
CAGGCCTCATCAGGTAGGCCTAATCTCCGCATCAAGCTCACTAACCGTACGCATAAACAGTCATTGGTGTTGACCAGAGCCTCAGCTGTACTTCACCTGAATCCCTTGTTTACGATATTTGCTGCAGAAGACAGCCCCATAATTCAGCTGGAGCAAGACTCAAAATATCTTGTATTTCACTGGATTAGGTGAAATTGCAGTTTGTAGCTGGTCAAATTTATTAGGCACACTACACAGTCAGCATTCTGTGAAACGGAGTAGTGCGATCTAGACATGTTCCCCCCGACGGTTTAGGTGAACAATTACTGGAACGACATAATCATGCAATCAAAGCTATTTTAGTAAGGTATGATTTTCAGTAGTAGACGAAACGCATGACCAAACTATTGTGGTATAATCATGTTTACCATGCCAGGCTAGTCTATCATGAGGCAATTTGCCATCCACGGAAAATTCACCGTGAAACAATTCATCAGTTGCCATTTCAGCACGTGACCAATGCATGACTGAGTAAGTCATAGCAGAATCCGTGAAGCACGTGGTGTCACAGTGAATAGCTAATTTCTGTTGTGGGGTTTGCGGGATATGTATTGTTCGGGCACACCAATCACATCGCTCAAGCGAGAAACACGTTCGTCTGGTCAGACGTGAAAATTCAGATGCGTCCAACGTGCGCTGGTGGAGTAGTGGTAACACGCTCGCTGTCCGGAGTTCAAATCCCAGCACGGCCATTGGATACGCACTGCTGATGGGCTCTAAGAGCGAAACTCGATTCCAGTGCTTCCCTCCCAGAATAATTACGCCAGGACAGGAGGACGACTTGTCAAACGAGAGTGATGTGGATATGAATAGACAACTCTACGAGTGCGGTGAGGATCCTCAAGAGTGACCACTTCTGGTAGACAACAACAAGTCGGTCGTTCTGGGGAGAGTGGGTTTATGAAGCCGTTGTAATCCTAAAGCTATTAGGGAACGTCTGCCATGGTAACACGGGGATTTCACACCTAATATTGAAAATCGCCCGCAGCGACAAGAATATGAATACTCCCTCAGTTTGCAATTGCTGACTGTTCTTGTCCCTCATTTGCGCCGTTTTTTATCTTTTCTACTCTATTAAGCTCCATTGTGTTGGTCTAGCCTCAAATGACGGCAAAAACAAAACAAAATTACCACAGGGAATTTACCCACAGAATTTGAACCTAACCTTAATCATCTAATTCGGGCAATTACTGTCCCCATTAGGACCAATCAACAGATAGATAACCGAGTAACGAGGACACTGCAATGTTCATTAGACAAGGTTACAAGAAACAATTTACTCCATGTGACCCATGTCAAGCTATATATTTTGGTGCACCAAGAGTATGTTATCGATCATTATCGATTATTCTACGAAAAGATGATTGGAGCAATGGTCGTCCCACGGGGGGCGCTTGGGTAGATGGGACCATGCTTATGTCAGGTTTTCCCTTGGGGATCCGCGTTGGCCAGTACGTGGAATAGTTGGCTTTCAACCATGAGGGCGAGTGATTTTAGGGACTTACGTGCATATGTCCTGCTTAAGGAGACCGCTTATGACAGATGTTTGGTTTTGACAGCCAGCTAACTGCACACAATTCAAAAGCGGGCTCCAAAAGGTGGCCTGCAATATCATCATCACCATCATCATCATCATCGACAGCATGACATCAGTGTTCAACACCGATGCTTCACTGCTGTCACGAGTTTATTTTTGTACAAACAGACCAAGGTCTCAGGGTGATTTATTGTTCTTTTGTTCGTACGGAGAGTCCTTATCACAGGAGTTGTCCCCATCATAGGGGGGATCCCTTTAGCGGAGGAGAAATGTAGTGACGAAACAGATAAACATTATGAAGACTGGAAGGAAATCGGTCAGACAGGTGTTGAAAATGGGGACGAGCGTTCGAACGTACTTATCGGGCATTTTATGCTTTTAGTTAACCCATCTTCGGGTCTGTCAATACTATAGATACCATGTCGGTCTTTCCAGTACTTTTTAACGGTAGTCTCTTCTTGGGCCACAACACACTACTCAAAACACTGCTGAAAACTATTCGACAGCCCACAAGCGGTTTCGCCCTTCTTCGGGCTCACCAAACAGACGCAGTCCATGAGTTACCGACACCCTTTTGTCCGATCTTGTGTGCGATTCGCGAGCTGCTTTCATTTTCAGGTTAATTTGACTTTAACCGGATACTCACCTGAATCTCAGCTGATGTTCTTCAGACGAATGTGCTGCACAAAGATCAGATTAGTTAGCAATTGAGTGTATTTTACAAGTTACGCAAAACTTGTGTTCAATGAGACCGTCAATGTTGATGGGAACTCGGAGACTGCGCCTAACTGACGAGCCCCAAGTAGGACGAAACCAGTTGTGAGGTGTCAAAGAACTTTTAGCAACTTTATGAATAGTGTGTTTGGTTAAGAGAGTATAGAGTATAGAGTACGGAGAGAGTATACTGCGATATCTTGAAAACCTTATCAGCTGGAACATGAGGCGGCCTTTGTGCGGCACATTAAACTGATCATCATCATCATCATCATGGACAGCATGACATGAGTGTTCAACACCGATGCTTCGCTGGCGTACAGCCGTGATTTGTTTTACAGCCTTATTGTGAAGAAAAGAATAAAGGTGGACAGGGAAGGGACTTAGTGCAAGCTTACTACAATCATTCTGAGGTGCCTACATCTCCAGACACTCATTCAGGCAATCTGGATAGAAACTGACAACAGGAACGCCACTGACATCGGTTGGAAGCCATATCTTGAATCGTCTCCAACCAGGCACAATGGGGATCACGCGGTCCCCATCCTGGTAGGCGAGTAGCGCCGACAGCACCCAAACATTTCGTGATCTCTTTCATACCCGTCTGCCAGCTCAAGGGTTGGCCACCTCTCTGAAGTGGGCACGGGAAACAGCACTCTCTTCGGCAACGATGGTTTGTATATGCAATTCATGGCCTAACCAATGTAGCTTCTGGTGCTGGAAGTCCCCGTTGCACAACTGAAAACTCGAATGTCGGAGGCACGAGATTCAGCTGAGATTCATTTGAGCCCCTCGTTAAAGCCAAATTAGTTTGCAAATAATTGTATCTTTGGATATCGTCCTGTTTGCTTGAGACTCTACTGATGCAATGTTAATTCTTTAGAAATCACGCTTCATCGATACAGACCCGGCGATTAGTCTCTGTGGCACTGTCGAGCGTGCCAAGCTCCGAGTAACACCCCTCGTAATTTCAGACATTTGGAACAGAAAATTCGTACTGATAGAACTCCACAACTACACGAAGAACGTACCGGTCTATTGCTTAGCTATGATGACACAGGACTTCAGTATATACTCGACATTATAGCCAAATTTGACACCAGTGAGCTGGTCCTGCTCTGTTCACTGAGCAAAGCAACAAGCTAGTGGGGTTTTGAACAGGCAGTGATAAGGCGTGTAAAATGCTGTTTGTTAGAAGGTCTCCATTTCAGACCCGCTGGTTCTAAGTTGGAAAGTCAATAGATTTGGTTTTATAATGGCAGGATATCACCACTGAGTGAGTTGGAAATCCGGTCGGGAGGTAAAACCGTGTGCATCCACTTTACGTGAAAATGGTTCATCGATCACAGGATGATGAAATGCTGGGCGTCTGTCCTGTTGAATGGCTGACTAGTCTACCTTACGCCTGGGAGATTTTTGTGCAGAATAGTTCTGTAACATTTCAGTGGGTGCGACAGCGTTTTCGTGAATCAGAAAGACAGACCCAGCTTGGTCACACGGAGCTGTTTCAAAACAGTTTGCGGCAGACCCACTTAAAGCACGACGTTGGCGCATACTTGTCGTTCGAAATACTTATATCAGTGTGGGTTTAAGGTCCTGACACAGTTATCCTCCACAAGATACTACTCATACGGTCGACGAAAACTGTGGGAAAACCACTACCGGTGAAAGGAGGAAAGCCCTTCCTCGCGGAGTCGTCTATTAGCAAACACCAACTAAACAGTTACAAACTATTGGACAGGAAAGTAAACCCCTTATTTTAAAAAAACTGAACATCATCACGCGTCTTCTTGAACTTTCGTGGATATTCACTGATTCTTCCGTATTTGTAAACGAATGCCACAAATCAGTTCCACAAGTTCCGTAATAAACCCCACCTTCCATTAGACGCGAGGCGGAGTTACGAGAAAACCACATACTACTCACATGCCTCATTAGTAGTATCCGCCGTTACACCGGTTTCGCACATCTTGGGGTTCGTCAATTAGTTCTATTACCCCAGGGGTGATGAAGCCTTGGGGAAGAGGAAAGTGTGAAGGCAACTGTTTCGATATCCCAGCTATCCTTTCCAATCGAGACGTGAGGCGGCCTGTGTGCAGTAAATTCTTTTTTAAAAAATGATGATGATGATCCAATCAATCAAGTTTCTGCAATGAAACGCAGAATGCTCACAGAATGCTTTTTTTTACCGTACCAGTGATGGATTGAAGCGTGGACGAACTTTACATGGCTTTTGAGGTTAACAAGAGTTGCTCATTTGTCATTCAAGTCTGATTGCATTATAAGCATACCCTTTGAGTCCACACACACACACACACACACACGCACACACGGTTAAGCTGAAAGAATGACCAATTTCAGGCAGATACACATCGATTAGCTAATGTAGTCGAAAAACAAAGCTAGTGTGCCATTACTTTTCCTCGGAATTTCCGTAAATTTGCGTAAAATGTGTAGCCCAGACGGCGGATCCACAGTTAAAGCTCAAATGAGGAAGTTTGTTGAAATATCCAAAAATGTACATATCTGACCGCCTTTTTCATCCATCCACAAGTTAATTCCGAACCCAGAAACCGCTGGAATAATTTAACTTAACAAGTGGTTGCTGACAGCTAACATACCAATGCGTATTTTTTGATAAACCTTCATTTTAAAATTAATTTGGTGTTGAGGGCAGAAATCGGTAGAAATCCCTCTGGTTCTCTCGTTTATACTATTCTTCAGCTGACTGTTTTGGACCGTAACCAAGTGGATTTCGTCCATGTCCGCTGTCAAAACCAACTCATTTTGCAAGTGAATGTCTGTCGCCAAACGGGTACAGTTTGCTGTTGAAGTAGAATATACGACTGACTAACGTTCATGGACTAGGCCTATCCAAATAGTCTAAGGATGGATGATCGATAAGGACTGTTTTCATCGATCTTATGAGTAGTAGTGATAATCAATAGGCCCTTTTGGGTGCAGTTCACTGCATTCATTATTTCCTCACTTTTCGTTCAGGTACTATTCCGTTTGCAAACAAACAACTTCTGTAGGGCACACAGAGTGGTAAATCTTTCGAATACATGCTTGGCTGAAAGCACAGTTATTGAACGGGATGCCAATTTCGGTGGACTTTGGTTTGCTGGTCCATACTCATACAGGTACAAGCCACTCTTCCCTAAAAATGTTCAGATGGATGTTTTTTCGGGGGTGACTCATGAATGAAGGGTTTCTAAGGGCGAGGTTTCCTTATGAACAATATACGACCGCACACTGACACTGCCGGACAATTGCTATTCACATTGTCGAAGAGTCTCCGGCGTGTCTGTGTGTGGTGTGCTCCGTTACAAGGTCTTCAAATAACTTGTTCCTTGAAAGAGCGATAACACGCTTCCTCCTTTATCTACACAAGCCTAGTTGACAGCACTGCAGTTGTGCAAACCTTTCTATGGTGGGCACTATGCGGAAGATGTTTTCAGACCAAGAATCTCGCGACGCTAGTTGCTTTTGTTCAGAGCGACTGAGTACCAGCAGTCTGCAGACCGGTTCACGTTGATAATTTGACTCACGATGGATTGTCGGCTCGCAATAAACTGCCTCACGATAGGATGGCCGCACCGGATTGGTCAGTTACCGTTTACCATACTATCACGTGACCTCAAGTGGGATGAAGGTCAAAGCACCAGTTATACAAGTTAACAGAGTCAGCTTTATGCACAGTCACACAATCCATGTGTATCACGCAATCAGACGACACTTCATCTGAAAACCATTTTGCAAACTTGTGTTCGGTACATATGTTACACTGATTACAGATTTACCCAGGACGCTTTGAATAAGGTTACTGTGTGGAACGATCACATCATGACGTAAGCACGAACGGAAAAGCCTTGATATTCCACACACAAACCAGGCTTGATGAATGAACCCGATTAAACACGAACCTTGCAGCTTGATGAGAACTAAACAACTCCAAAATACCAACCACTGTGGTTGGCAAAAGCTAGGACGTAACGACCAGTTTGGATTATTCCAGGTCTTGAAAAAACAGAATACAAAAAAAACGGAAACCTTCTCTCCAATTCAATCCACACTCAATCCTTCGGAAGGCTGAATTGATTGATTAGCATTCGTTGCATGTAATCGACCGGCAATTATGCACCCAAAGCGCTTTAGGAAACATTGGGTTTTCTAGATTTATGCAAATACCACCATCTGTGTCTCGACCCGGTTCTGTGAACAGGCGAACGAAAATTCAAACATTTGGTCAAACCGCTTTGTAGGCAAACAGTGTGCGAAGTAGTTAGATCACTCATTTAGTTACAACAATTTAACTCTCATGTTGAAACCTTTGTAGAAACTGTATAATTAATTCGTGACCACGAGATTGTGGCTGATGAACGCCTGGTGTATAGTTATACAGACATGGGTGCGAAATAATTATAGGGTCAAGGCGGTTATTTGGTTTTGCCCCTGTGAACTATCATCATATTAGCTGGGGGAATGTTGCATAGTTGGTTTGTGTTTTCATTCGCTGAGCTTTGTTTGTTTAATAACACAAAATCTACATTTGGTTAGTGGCGGTCTTTATAGTGACCCCCTTCTGATAGTGGCCATCACGTTGAAAAGAGCCGTTTGATTTCTCGTAGGCGGTGGCCCCCCTTCGGGCTATAGCATTCTAATGTTACGTGCGAGGAACGCAACACGCAAGAATAGACAGTGTATCGGGGGTTCATGCACGAACGAAACAGACAACGTCTGGCCTGACATTGAACCCTGAGTAGAGCCAATCATTGCGTTGGATCAGTCGGTGACCGTAATCCCTTTGGCGCGCCATGTGGGTAACAGTTACGCGTGTGGGACTGAAAGAACGAACAAGATAACACTTATATATGTAATGCGCTACTCATAAGGTTGCTGAAAATTCTTCAACAGCCCGCGATCGGTCCCCGAGTTTCCGTCAACCTCATGTTCTACTTGAAACCAAATTGCACGAAATTAGCGAAATACACTCATTAGCAAACCAATTTGGTTTTGCGAGAGACTCGCCTGGAACCCAGCTGAATCTCTCGTTTATGATGTCTTCAAGCAAGTGAATGTGCTGCCCAAAGGCCGCCTCATGTTTCAGTCGCTACGATATTCAAGATATCGCGATACATGTATAGACGTAATACACTACTCATAAGATTTCTGAAAATTCTTCGACAGCCCACCACCGGTTTCGTCCTTCTTGGGGCTCATCAGGTGGGTGCAGTCCCCGAGTTTCCGTCAACCTTACGTTCTAATTGAAACCAAATTGGACTGATTTCGACAAATACACACTTATTTGCAGATCAATTTGGTGTTCACGGGATACTCAACTGAATCTCTCGTTTGTGATAATCTTCAACTGAATATGCTGCATAACCTTGCCTCCTGTTTCACTCGGTTCGATATTCGAGATAGCACGGTACATTTCCATAAAGGAAACTACTCACAAGTTTTCTGAACTCTGTTCGACAGCCCACGATCGGTTTCGCCCTTCTTGGGGCTTATCAGGTAGAGTTTTTAGCAACCTTGTGAGTAGTTTCATTAAAGAAAAGCCACAGGTTTTTGTAAAAAAAATGCAATTTTTACAACTCATACTGTGGAAAATCCTATTGAACCGTTCCCACTTTCTTGGGGAATTTTGCCCGCTTCCTCAAACGAAAAGCTTTGGTTCTCTCAGTGAACACAGTGGCGCTTTTCGCTGACATTTTTATCATCCCCTTCGTTGTTCCCCCCCCCCCCCCCCCCCGAACATCGTGGCATGAATTTCGAAGCCATGGTAGATAGACATCCGCGCAAGCACCTCATCATATAAAGTGTCCGTCACCTGTCAGAAGAAACCATTCAAATAGGCAGCCAGTGAATACGGAGCCTTACGAGAATGCAGGCGTTTTCTTCTGGAGAGGTAATTACTTACAGTAAACCACTTTTCCTGGTCCGGTGAGGCTTCTCTTGGCGATTATCACCCCTCCCGGAGAGATAGCATTTTAATCGATTTCTCCTGGCTGAGGGTATTCGGAAAATTGTTTCCACCTCCACGAGTTGAAAAACAAAAACCAGATTTCGAATCATTCGTGGATGGACGGCTAGTCTATGCAGAAAGCGAACAAATCAGTAAGTAGTACTGGCACTGGTGTGTTTTCGAACAGATGCAAAACTACTTAAATTACGTGAAATTCTGGTGACTGGACCTCGATGCGTTCCAGACAGTGAGCTATCACGGTTGGATTTGTTGGCGTTTCGCATGTTGTCGTGACGATTTCACTGGTACAGAAGGCCTCAATTTCCCAGTCTACAGTCTGTTTAAGGGTCTTTCTTGAAGTTAAAATCACTTGCTGAGGCGCAAAGACTCTAGGACGGTTTCCAGCGAAAGCAGACGGATGGCTTTTCTCGCTAGAAGCTTTTCAACTGAGCAACATCTTTTGTGTCAGGCCTCATATGCTTGTCCCGTACTCCGAAATAGGTAGCCCCCATTACAATTGCTACTTCTGAAAAAAAGGAGAGTCACTGTGATCCGTTTTCTCCTCATGACCGGATGGCTCTTCTCACACAGACTAAGTCTCCTCTTTTCTTGGACTAATGAGGAAAACGCAGTTCCCCTTCTGAGAGCATAAAACTTCTCTCAACTTGATTCGACATGACTATCAACGCATCCCTGTACTCATCATCTACCATCTGTGAAGAGAATGCTGCTCCGCTCAAACGTGACCCACAAGCGTTGGCACTAATCACGGCCACTTATAGTCCATCTGAGACAGGTTTCTCGTAGCATCTGTTTTTCACTGACATCCTAAAACAATCCCATGCATGAATGGCTGTTCAGGAAGCACACATATGAGGTCAATCAAGGATATGCTCTTATGCAGGAATTTTCCAGTCAAAGTATTGAAAAAAAAGCTTTGAAAATTGCGCCAGATCTTTCCGAATGGTGACTTTTGCGCAACCTTACTATTTGTGGAAAGCAACGCAACTGTGTAATTGCCTTACTTATTCCAAGTTTCATTTATGGTTTTTCACACAGTAGTAGGCTACCTGGGATGCCAGGCGGTTTCCTTCAGTCCATGAAGGATCACAAAAAACTAGGTATAGTGCCGAAACCTCCATAAAACCACCTTGTTTTCATTGATAATCTTGCCGTAGATTTAACTAAAGTGACTCGCTCATTGTTCGAACAGTTGTTCAGTTCATCTGACAACCCAACCAGCCAGCCATACGATTGCTTATAGCAACATGGCAAAACCTGATTGTTTTCAGAAAAACCTGCAATATCTGAACGGCGTTAATCACATGGGTGTAAGCTCAATGAAACTGCTGATGGATCAGCTGATACAGCGAAGAGGTGATCTGTCGCTGTCAGCGTTCCGAGGTTAACCGCCCAGGCATCAGATTGAAAAAGCGGAAAATAGGAGGTAACCGAATTAAACAGAAACAGCTGCATATAATTTCCTAACAAAGCGCTGGAAAGTAGACAAAAACTACCAGCAACTCGAAGGTGATTGGTGTATCACGATGCAAGTTTAGACATTGATCCGAAAGAACAACGAAGTTGCTGATCCTGCATTTTCAGTTTCCAGGGCGATTTAGCCAGCACACTTCCCCATTCCTGTTACGTAAGGAGGTGGTCTGGAAAAAATCTAGCTCAAATCACGACGGTGACATGCAGAGAGCAGAATACCTCGTGTATTAATGAACAGAACAGGGGAAAAATTTAAGCTGTCTATAGGGGCGAAAATGCGGAGGTTCTGTGTGTTGCAGTAATTTCTGCCGAGCAGGTGCTTCTAGGCAGATTATATAAGAAAACAAACTATCGCGGATCAGAAGTACGGACTTAAAACCAGGCAACGGTAGAGTAGGCGAAATCTCTGTCAGTCTCATTGATTGATTTGGCGGGACAGTTTGGAACGCACAGCGAGCGTGTTATACAAACTGGATGGTGTGAACATTCACAAATGAGAAAACTTTTTGTTGCAACTCGCTGAAGTGGAACAAGCGGCAAATGTGATTTTTTGCGACAGAGATTGGTGATTCATTTCGTCAGGGGCTAATTCTGCACTGTGGTACTCAATTATAATTCTTGTGTCGTCCTGTACAGATCTGAACCAGCTGGACAGGTATACCATACAAGGACACAAACACCTGACTCCAAGACTGAGTTAATGACCACCCGAAACCATGAAGTTGCCCGGAACGATGCTTCTAGTAATATAGAAAATCCTCAGCAGTACACACCTCATGGGTCATTGGGATTGTTTGAGTCCACGATGAGACCTGTAGCATTCGTTCACAAACGGGAAGAGTGGTGAACTTGGACACATGTCTTCCTTTCTGAGGTAGTCACCTGAGGAGCCATGAGGTCGTAGAACATGTCACTTGAGATTTCGTCCTGTAAGTGAAACGAATCTACTCCGAAGAGTCGGAGAGCACTGTACAAATGTTTCATTCCTTTCAGGAATCACCAATAGTGCTCATCTCACGGTAACCAATGCAATTTTGAACCCGTAGCCTCCTGAACACCTTTCCATTCGGCCACGTGCAGCGTGAACGGCTCGCACTCAGACAGGATATACTGCTACTCATTTTTCAGCCATAGAGTCCAAGTCACGTGGCTCCTGGAATTTCGTGATATGCACAATGCTGACGATTCTCAATAAAGATGAAACAGAAACAGCTGTACGATGCATTTCGGCTCTCCAACATCGACTGGCTTCACTTAACGGACGAAGTCCCAGCTGAAAATTAGTAAATCTTCTCACACCACAAGCAATTATGGGAATTGGGCCGCATTGTCGAAATGTGGTCGATTAGCCTAGCTGCTGGTTGATCACTTGTCGCCAACTTGTTTTCAACTACCAACCGGAAGGTCACAGGTTCGAATCTTCCTCGAAATTCCTGAGATGCCCACTACTGATGATTTCCAGCAAGGTGCTGTCTAGATTTTCAGCACAGAATGAAACAGAGCTTTGAAACTCTCCACAACACTTACAAAGCATTCAAATGACTTAATCGCCCGCTTTCATATCTAACCCCAAAGACCTCATACGAACACCTCTGCAGTCTCGGAACCATTCTGCCCACCCCCTTCCCAACGAACAACCAGTCTCGACAGACAATCACTATGGTCGTTTGGAAAAAAAGGAACCAGTGAAAAGTCCAAAAATGTGTTGGACATAAAGTGTGATTTCTCAAATTCCAATCAGTCGCCCCGTGTAGTACAAGGCATTGTCCATTGTTTCGCCCCAGACAGCCTTATATCCACCACCACTATCCCCCGTCTCGGACTACCGAGACAAGGGTTATGAGCTATTGTCTGAGTTTTAGCTCATTGCTCGGTTGCCATGGTAAAACATTCGTCGCGTGCACAGTCTTTCTCCCCCCCCCCACATGACCCACCAATTTTCTGTATTTGCGTCTTCTGGGCTCAATCACTCACCCACCCACACACACAGACCAGACCACGTATACTGAGTAAGTCTCAGAATCCCATTCAAACCACCTGTTCACTGGGTTGAATGCCCTAGCGCTGATGTTGGCTTAGGCTATGGATGGATGGACAAGTCTAGTTCGTTGTAACATATCCAGCTGCAATATCAATCCATCACAATGAATGTATGATTTCACATTTGGCCCGATTCCACTTGACACTGTTTATCCTGTACAACAGCATCGTTTTAATCAACCACTTTACAGTCTTCCTCCAATGTGACTTTTTTCTAAAACGGAACCCTTTTACCTGGAAATACAAGCCTCTCAACGTGTGCAGCCTTCTATTGGGCCTTATGGAACAGCATGACCTTATGAAAAACACCTCTCAGAGGTGGCCGTATCTGGTTGATCCTTTCACAGAAGACAACTGAAAATCGCCCAAGAACACTTGAGCCAGTTTAGACGTGAATTGTTGTCTTCAGTGTTGAACCTGACCTGGAACGCCCAGTGAGAGGCGACCTTGATGAAATGATATACTTGTTCGCTGATCGCAGGTTGACTTGCTCCGTGGACAATGCCGGGCATAGTGGGAAGTCATAAACTGTAAGAAGGTTTGCTGGTCTGTGCGGTGTAAATTATACCAACTCCCTTTGAGCGTCATCGCAATGATGGATTTGTGATTAAAAAAACCTTTCAGCAATTCCAGAGCATCTTCATTGATCAATGTTCTTGATGCTATTTTAGACCGCCCCGCTTCGGTAAAAAATTTACTGCTCAACTTTTTATTCAAATTTTTAATTTGACCCAGTTAGTGTCCTCAAGAATCTGGTTTAGATTGCTAATAAAAACTTAACTTAGTGGGCTGAATTAACCTAACTTGTCTAAACTTAATTTAACCCAACAAACGTTTAACGAAACGTACGTAGTTCCAGGTGGAACCGTTAACCTCCCAAATTCGAAACCGTTGATTGTCCATAATTGGCTTCCGTCGTACACTAATCCCTCAAGAAAGTTTCATTGGGAAAGAACACCATGCTTGACGGTCCACAACAACGTTGCCTGTCAAAAAGGATTTAGGGTAGGATCCCCTCCTGCAGCGCAATGTCTCAAAACTGTTAACCTCCGGAGAGCCGGCACCACCGAAAAAAAGGAATATTCGGCCTCACTCTGGTTGAATGTTGTATGACGTAGGGGCTAAAGGGGAGGATTGTTGTGGGTTCGGTAGAGGAGGAGCCTTCTTGGAGAGAGCGGTGGTCAGCACAGTATATAACCTCGTAGTTGACTGTCTTGGAGAAACTGCTTTTTCCGAAGAGTTGGGTGGGTGATTTACCTGAAGGACTAGAAATTTCGCTGATCTGGATGCTGACATCATAAGCGGTCTGACCAACGTTTATTCTCTACTGTGAATAGAATGCAAATATCCTACGACAAGGAAAGTCTACCATGATGAATTATGCCTAAGTCCAGTGGTAAAAAACTGAGCTAGTTTTGGAAGAAGGAATACTTGCTTACTACCGCCAAACACATAATAACGGGATGAACTCCCCAATCTGAAGCTGATTTTACCGTAAGTAACAGTATCATGCTAGTCTCTCGCGAACAAATGACAAGTTCTCCTTAAAACGTCTTGAGATTCTCCCAGAGAACACTACTCATAAGGTTGCTGAAGACCCTTTGACAGCCCACGACCGGTTTCACTCATCAGGTAGGCACAGTGAGTGTACTTTTCTTGCATTCTGCTTGATTGTTTATTTACATATCCTCCGTTTAGAAAAAACGTTTCCAAATCTTGGGTACTATCCTTCTGTTATGGTTGATTCAGTTATGGGAAGAGCTTGGGTTCAAGATATGCTTGTTGGCCGCAAGTAAGTCCGCTTGGTTACAATTTCCAAAGCATGTTTCACTTCTCAGGAGACGAAATGTTGTCAGCATTCTGATGTTGGAGCTTCACCACAGTTTATATGAGTACCCAAGCCCTCCGTCATGCGATGCACCCTTATACGTGGTAGCCCTGTTGTCATTTGACTCTACCTACGTATACTTGTTGAAAAGATCTTTTTAACGGAGGTCCATCGCTTTATGGTCACGTGAGCTGCGCACTGTTTTGACTGCTTCACAATGTATCAGTTTTTAGGTGTTTCGAATAAGCTAATTGTCTGGTCTGTTGATACAAAAGACCAATTCGACCGCGCTTAACTTACAGAGTAGGATGTTGATTTAGCTTGGATGCGCAGATTTACACGAATGGATACGGTGGAGCACGCATGTCTTTAACTCTGTTAGAGCTACCAGAAGTCCAACTAAATCAGCAAACCAGCGGGTCCGTGCATGCGTGTGTGTGTGTGTGTGTTGTCCTGTGATGGTGCGTCTACCGCCGAGTTTCGCGTTGTTTTTCGGAACTTCCCGTATGCTTCCAATAGGAACCCGATAGTCAACGAGGCGACCGTCTTGACCATCTCCAACGAAACGTGAAACTTGACTGTGAGCAAATACCTGATATGCGGTTAGGTCGTCCACCGGTGTATACAACTGTTTAGAAAGATTCCGTCCCTTTGGTTCTGATATCCACGGTAGATAAACATTTCAGCTTCAGTAGCAAAGTACATCTAGCAAAAACTCGCCGACAGCCTACGACTACTGGTTGCAGCATAACGGATAGACTTGGTCCTCGAACTCAGCATTTTTTCTCATCAGAACAAAAAAAATATGTTTGATTGATGTAGTATCCGACTCATACGGTTTTCCCAAAACCCTTCGACAGCCCACCAACGGTTTCGGTCTTCTTGGGCAAAAGTTTCCGAGTTCCCGTCAGCTCCCTATGCCCTAGTGGAGCACCAAATTGTACGCAGCTGACGAAATCCACTCATTTGCAAAATGATTCAGTTTTAACGAAAGGCTCACCTGAATCCTAGCTGAATCTTTCGTTTACGACGTTCTTAAACCAAACGTAATGCGTATTTTTGGTACTCTATGGGAGATATTCCTGTATAATTTCTTGGTGGAACGCACACGATTGACGGAAACTGGGGGACCGAACAGTGGGATCTTTTCCAGATAGGCCCCGCCAAAAAATTAACCCCCGCCACCCAAAAAAAGATTAGAAAAAGAGGATATGAAATTTGTACTTCTAGTTTTTATTGAAGAGGGTGAAATTGGGACATGTCATTATTAATTTTCATGAAAAGGTCCGTTTCTCGGTACCTTTGCCTCCAAACGAACTCACACAAGTAGCTGTCCAACAAAGATCGGTGTGTGTCACATTGCCGTTTATTCTGCATCTTATAGACGTGCCAAAGAGATTCGATGGTTTGTGTGTGAGCTCCAGTCGTTGGATCCACAAAGTTTTCGGTGTGACTAACCGTTTCACGAGTATTATTTATGTCAATCATCGTTTCAATTCCTTGGTATGATGCCCACATATCGGAGGTGATGATTGAACCGGGAGCGATGCAGGCCTGGATTGTGTCCATCAAAGTGGCCGCAGTTCGATCTGGCACTGCATACATGAACACCTCTTTAGTTTCCCGGCAGATCCCTCCGAAAATCCACTGCTGGGGAAGGACTTGCCCTGCGTGGTTTTTACGGTGAGATACTAGCGTTTCATCGATCTCGACGTGTTGACCTGGGCCGCCGATAACTGTTGGAGTCTGCAAAAGCCGCCAGGCGCAAACTTCGCGAAGAAAGTTCTTCCGGTCAACAGCGGTCGTGTGGCTTATAGATAATTCCTCTGAGCAGAATTTGATTTTTGGCAAATTTTTGGACCAGCAATAAATGAATAGAATTACTGTCCTAAACTCCATCCTAGACCGCTCCAGCCAAGTTCTCTTTCGAAGACCGATTTCTTGCCGACACTGTCGGGCATTACACCTCCACCTGTTAGAAACAGTTGAAAGTGTCATTTGGTGGCCATCGTTGCATGAACGTTGCTGATGGATCACTCTGGGGCTTTGCAAAAAAACGTATTGCCGTCTCCTTGTCATGAACGAGAGTTGAAAGCGTCAGAAAGTTCATTTAAGGTTTTACGTCCGAACGGAGAAAATTTTTGCACAAAATGAGCCTAGATGCGGATAAGGAATTGTTTTCATCAAAAACAGGTCAAGGTTGTGTGCGTACATTAAACTGGAGCTGGCAAAATGTGGCGGGGCTAATCTGGAAAAGATCCGAAGAGTGAGTGCTCCATCAGGCAAACCTACTGCAATATCTCGAATATCGTACCAACTGAAATATGAAGCGGCCATTGTGCAGTACATTCAGTTGACGAATAACATCAAGCAGGGCTGCAGCTGGGACTCAGGTGAGTTTCTCGTTAAAACCAACTTAATTTGCAAGGCCTCACCAGTAGGGTCACACACCTCACCTAGAACATCTCAAATTACGGACGGTCTATCGGGTAATGGAAAAGGGTGTAGAATACTTTGACATATTCGGGAAAGCCCAATTGAGTGACGCGCAAAATCACAAGCCAGAAATTGTGGATTCTTGAGATTTCTCAGTAAAATGCGGTACTACATGTATAAAATATGTAATAAAAAGGGACACAAACCTCAGATTATGGGGGTTTCCGTCTAAATTGTTGCACGAAGTAGTGTAAGTCCAAAGAAGGCCCGGAGAAGACGGCAAATCGATTTTAATTAGCGACACATGCCTGCGCACAACACGCGGTAATGCAAATGGTCAAAAAGCGCGCGTAAAAGATGATCGACCAAATTGGTTCGACAGGTCAAGGGTTAGAAGTTCATGAGGGATTGCAGATGCATATCGAGTCAATGAGGTAGACGCAGTAAACAGCAGGCTCACACAAGGGAGGGGTTTGAGCGGGGGAATGGAAGTACAAAGGGTGTGTAATCCCTTCTTTATGTGGCTAATGTGTGTTAAAGAAAGAGGCAAATTCACTGTACTGCAACGTCTACTGCTTTGATACCCCTTCGGTGACGGGCTGATTTTTGCTTGAGCCAATGAAAAATCTGGTAATATCTTCGTGGAATTTAGTGATACAATAGTCAAGTCAGTCCAAGGGCTTGCTTCAAGGTAATGTCGAGTTCTGACTATGGATTCGCACAATCTTTCTGTTCTGTTCTCTCTTTGATGGTCATTCTTTCCATCTAGTCTAGTGCGCATGAATTTTCTTTTCACAACTAAATGCAGACCAGCCATAAACTGGCGACGATCAGCTGAGCTTCGAAAAATGATGTCCAAATTTCGACATTCTATAGGTGGGGCGAAACACCTTTCCAGTAGATGCTCTATAACCAGCAGTTGGTTCGACGAACGAACACCGTGCACACAGTGCACTCTACTTGTGTCTACAAACTACCACATGTCCGAAACCAGATCTGCCCACATCACGTGATCTACAGTACACCTACCACTGCAACTAATACAAAAGGTTGTTACATCGCATTTTCCCCAATTACGTTTTCAAGCCGGTGTGCATGCTTGTCCATTCGGCAACGAACACACATCTGTAAAAGAATAGTGAACTCGATCTTTTCAGCATGTATCTGAGCACGGTGCTTCTCCCAATAGCTTGGAAAACGATTTATCATTTGGTTAACATGAGGGAGGTTGGTGATGTAAGAACAGTAGTTGGTCTATTGAAAGGGTAAAATAATTCCTGACTGGCGGGTCAATCGATCGTCATAACCAGGGCAGTTACTGGGTCGGGCACACCAGTCACATCGCTCAAGCGTGAACACGTTCGCCTGTTCAGACGTGAAAATTCAGATGTTTCCAACGTGCGCTGGTGGAGTAGTGGTAACACGCTTGCCTCACATGTCAGATGTCCGGAGTTCAAATCCCAGCACGGCCATTGGATGCGCACTGCTAATAGGACCGAAACTCGAGTCCAGTGCTTTCCCTGTTTGGTGTGGACTCACCAGAACAATTTCGCCAGAGCAGGAGGACGGTCGTTCAAACGAGGGTGGTGTTGGATATGAACGAAATCCCTGAATAGGAAGGGCCCCAACAACTAAAAGGGGCAGTGGTCTGAGTTACGATGCGAGAGATGAATCGGGTGTGCACATTATCCCGTCAGGTGGAGACAGCTTTTATCCTGAAAAGCCGACAAGTCGTCTTATCATTCATCTCATCAATCTCTAGGGCGGGGGTGGTTGCACTACATTTTGCATAAAGGCTGACCCTTTAGCTACTGGTTGCCTTTCATCAGTTGGTCCATGTTACTTTCAAAGCAAGCGAACTAATCATAGGAATGCAAGAAATTGCTGTACTTTGGGCACTTTTAATGTTAATATGTAGGGTTCGAACCATGTACTTAGCAAACGAGCTGAAAATAGTGAGTGACGTCCAAAGCGTTACACATGAGGGCGAAGAAGATGAATTTTGGAGGTCATCATAATTCACTTAAACCCTGCTAATCCTGTCTAACTGACGCACCCTTTAGTTTGTGATTATCAACTAGGAGATTGAGTTCAAATCTCCGTGGAATTCAGCCAGCTGTGCACTGATGATGATTCCAAGTAAGGATGAAACGACCTGCTTTCTGGATTTTCAACATGGACTGACGTCACATAATATTGACCGAAAAATCCAAAAATCTTCTCAAACTACCAACAAACGTTGAAAAAGACGCTCAACTAATGAGCAACGCTCATTTCAGCGTTGGAAGTGAATAGTGCGTTGAAGAAGGTTTGGCTAATTCGGAGTGTGGTTTTCTTTGTATGTGGGTGCTATTTCATCTGAAATGAATACTGTGGGTATCCAATACCTAGTAATTTTGTGATTCACTCATACTGGCACAACATAGCAAGTCGTCGTCGTCATCCGCGTCGTTTCAGCCATCGGTGAGTAGTGTCTCGTTCATCTAGCTACAATACCACACAGCCTGAGATATCGCAAAGGCGAACCATTATGCATAAGCGATAACATTGAAGATTACTTCGAACTCGAGAAAGAGCGAGCTAACTTGAGTTGCCTCACCCTTCGGTGTGTTGTCTTTAATCCACATTAAAACCACGAAGCGAAGTGTTCCAGCGACGGACTCCGTCTGTATACCCAGGTGAAGTCAAGTCTTTAGGTGTCCACTTATATGCCGGGTTAGCGTAATAACTCTGCTTGGGAGACAAACTCTCCCAATGGCTAGTTCACTAATAAATATAAATCAGCGACATAAAGCATCTTCATTATGGTATCCTATTTCATTTGGGAAACCAAAAATGTTACCTTCTTAAAAGAAACTACTTACAAGGTTGCTGAAGACTCTTCGATAGCCCACGACCAGTTTTGCCCTACTTGGGGATCGTTAGGAAGGCGCAGTCCTCGAGTTTCCATCAACTCGGGGATATCTCGAATATCGTACCAACGGAAACATGAGGCGGTGCAGCACATTCAGTTGACGAATATCATAAACGAGAGATTCAGTTGAGCCTTCCGTGAAAACCCAGTTGATAAATAAATGAGTGTATCTGCAGAAATGTTGTCCTTTTCGCTCTGGGGATTGGCATCCCGGTAGGAAGACATTTCGTAGCGGCAGAACTGCCTCTTTGCTGGAGGTGTTACTTCCAGGGGGGTTTCCAGAGGGGTCTTGGTGTTATACCAGAGGATGCTAAAACAAGCACAGATCCTCATTGTTCAGACACTGATGGGAAGCTTGTTCCCTCCACTTACAGGTGAGGTAACAAAATAGTTGATCGATAGCGCATCATGTGGATGGGAACAGTAATAAATATCTTTGGGAATTGGAAAAGATGGTTTATTCTTCTTTGCTCGACACTGTGCTGGTCAATGATGGTTGCAACCATCACAGAAAAAACCAGGCTACTTTCTGTCCCCCTAGAACCCAATGTTGTTTGCTCAAATCTACGTTTTAAGTGGCATTTTTGTCCGCCCATTGGTGTTCACAATGTAACTAAGGCGGAAATTCAAATTAGTTTGACGTAGTTCGTTTTATCCTTTGCTTATTGTTCCATCCGGTCCAATTAACGTTTTGTTTCCTACCATTATTCCAGTGTTGTGTTCTTGATGGAACATACTACTCATAGAATTGTTGACAACTGTTCGACAGCACATAACTGATTTCGTTCTTCTCAGAGTTCATCGGACTTGCATAGTCCCTGAATTTTTGTCAATCTTATGTTCAGTAGAGCTTCTGTTAAAACCAAATTAGTTTACAAATGAGTATATTTCGTGCATTCCAGTGAGACTCGTTCAAGATTTCATGTTACAATTCTGGTCAGGTTTCACTGAGCTAATCGTGACTTGTGTTCCGTTTACTATTCCTTTCTGTTTGAGAATATTTAGTAGGGGTCAACCTACTGGAAGGTATGTTTTTGTGGGTTGCCTGATAGGTGACGCGTTGTACTTCACCCAGAGGGTTTTCCTTCAGAAAAACATGTCGTCTGCTGGATGTAGCTTGCAGGAAAACTGTGTTTACAACGCACAGGACTTGGCAAGCCGATACACTATCAATTTAGCGCATACTACGTTTGTAGGCAACAGACAAGCAACTCATGGAAAATAAACTGAAAGTTCATGGGCCTGAAAGAGGATGCTGTCACTTCCCTGAAATACCCGTTATTCGAGGACGGTTGTCACCACAGGACTAACCAGTTGGATCCAGGGTGGCCGGTTACTTTTGCCCAAGGCGCGCAATAGTGAAGATTGGTCGAAATCAAATCATTCGTCTTGAACGCTTCAGACAAATATATTTTGTAAATGGTGATTACGTGGTATGTTTAGAAAGAAAACAAAGACATTTGGGCCCTCATTCCTAGGTCACGTGACACAAATCAGCGCTGTTGCAGAAGGCTAGTGCCATATTCTGTCTAGCCAGTCGAACTGTTCATCGGCCTGCGTTGATCAGATTTCAGTCGTTCTGAAATCCACAGAAGTTTACGGCTTCGGATCGTCTTCAGAGAACAGTGACTGACTTACGTTTACTGAATGAAATAATAAATTCTGAGCACCAGTGATCACGTTCAGCTTACGACAAGAGATAACACTTAGAAGGCCACTTGGGTCTCTTCATCGCTTGGCTTCGCTACGGAGAGACAGAGGTTTCCCTGAACTAGCAAAACTTCACTGGATTCTTCCTTGGAGGACTGTTCACTGGTTTCCTTTCATTCGAACTTTGAGAGTTCTCAGATAGACGCATTCAAGTCACCTTTGACCGGAAGACGCAAATCAGGATTCCTGGGCAATTTAAGCAGCTTCATTCGCAAAGCAAATCCACATGATGGTACGCGGTGACTTCAGCGTTTTGCCGTGCACACTGATAACTTTTGAGCGGGCCGTTGTTATATCCCTGTCCTTAGAGCAACAGTGCCAACTCTGTCAAATCAGTAAAGTCGGTATTGACAGCTAATACAGTTATCCATTAGGCCAGGTGCCCGACTTATCCACTCATCAGTTAAGGTTTATTTACTGTTATCCGACCTGTTTTTCCTAAACATGTTAGACTCAGTCCCCAGACAATAGGCCAGACTACTGTCGTACGTCAAACTCACTATAACACATTCTCACCTTTTCTCAGCAAATTTTTCATTGTTCTACTCAGATTCCTTTCCATCCTCACACTACGTCCACCGAAACAAAGAAACCTGAGAATGAGTCACGGAGAGAGCAGTAGCTATTTGCACAAACACTATGCCGGATACAGATGGGTGTAACCTGGGTGACCATATTTCCCAACATATGTCGCGCCAGTTAAAGAGAGACACATGAAATGAACTAACATGCTGGCAGATTACACAGCCCACATGAGGTTTGTGCTGTTCAGTTGCCCCTGATTAGTCATAGGGGAGGATTAGAGAAGTTTCTGTTGTAGTAATACATTCACCTGGTCACATGGTATTTTACGACCAACGATAACGGCCTTCAGTCTTGTTTCCTTGGTGTGCTGTACTAGTGACTGTTATAGGCAACTGAAACCATCGTGTGACAGCTATTGGGTGAAAGCCATTTAGTTCGCCAGTTCTCCAAGCATTGAACGCTTACCGTATCCTCAGTCTATCCCTCCATATTGCACATGCTCGAAACTCCTATCTCTCCCGCCCTGTTCAACCGAACCCGGTGTTGCCGTGATTGCGCGGCTGAAGTTTACAGTGATATGGTCCCAACTAAATGTGACAACAATGTCGCAGATGAATGTTTGAGTGTCATGGGAGGGAAGCAAGAAGTGCTGAATGGTCAAGACCGGTTCCAACACCTGTGTGCCAGAGAAAGCGATATTAGTTTTCTCGCAATAAGTCTTACCAGAAATAGAGCGCTTGTTCTCTGTACAGAGTAGGTTTTATATGTAGATTTGAATTAAAAATTGATCCTTATGAGGGCATGGCCTTTTCAGTGGGGGAGGAACTTGTAGGAAGAGCAAAACATGCCCTGCTGTTGTGGACCTAATCACGAAATTCCCAGAGAAAGGGGAGCATAAAGTTCGCAGCCAGCTCACCACTGCAATCAATAGTTCATTTTAGATAGCTCATTATAACGAAATTTCAAACACTCTAGGACGATGTGGAATTCCGGTAGAAAACTGCTGAAGAGCGCTTGTTTTGGACTCTTACGGGTGGTAGTATCTCGTTGAGAAAGTGCTTTCTTGAAAAACTGATTATTTTGCGAACAACAGGACTTTTATATTTTTCAGACTGGAGTGACGCACCCAACATTGTCCAGTGTTTTAATTGGAAGACAATAACCCGAACCAGTTTCTATGTCAGAGTCAAACCTCGATAAGGATTCTTGAGGAAAACTCGCCTATTCATTTGAGCAGCATAGGCTAGCTTTGCTTCGTACGACCACCATAACAGTGGAAACTCCCTATATATAAAAAAAAACACAACTGGTCACATAGGAATCTAAGGGGTCACTGAAAAATCCTAAAATGTGAGTCAACCACACTGATCCCCAGCTAGTCCTAGTGCGTAGCTGGAATGAATGATGATTCCTCAAAACGGAAAGCAGATTTTTCGGCTTCGGCCGACAAGGCCTACTGAAAAGTGTAGATAAACTAACCCTTTTGTGTCATACGGTCGTATGTCGAATTGAAAAATTCTCTCCAGTCAACTTGTGCAATATTTTCACTGACGGAAGGTCTGTTTTCGCTAGGGTGTCGACTGATTTCTGCAGCCGCACAATATAACGAACAAAAGGCCTTTGCATGAAATGTATGGAGTAAAAAAATGTTCGGAACAGCCTCAGGCGGGACATCGATCACGTGACGTCGCCCACTATCTGATTTCACGTGACCAGTCGCTCGATCAACCAATTCAAGCGATTTCAGACTCGATTGTAAGTGGTTAGATTTTGAGCATAGTTTAGATCGATCGTTGGGAAATCGATAGGTAGGTTAGTCTGAATGGAGACGGAAAATTGGTGAAGCACGCATTGGCCAACCAGTACCCTATTGCCGATAACAAAGAAGTTTGTCAAGTGGTCACATACTGATTAGTCATGGAAGAAAAACAGCACGCTTGTTATGCCCATGGTCACATGGAGTTCATCTTCGACACATAATGAGTTCCCGTTTGATTTCAGTGACCTTAGCGAATTTCAGGGCGTGTGATGGTTCAGTAGAGTAGTGAACGCTGAGGTAAAACCAACCTGGGGACCGGTGACCAGAAGGTGATTACAGACTGGTGACTGAGGTAGCTAACGATCGGAAAAAAGGTCCTAGGTTCCGGATCCAAAGAGGAACATGCTTCTTTCTGACCAGTAGGTTGTACCTACTCAACAATCACGTCTGAACCAAAGCGACTACAATGATTCGATTTAAGATTTAATTTGGAGGTCATGGGAAACTACATATGTGTAACCCTAAGGATACCTCAGATGTAACACAGACTGCTCTCGTTTGTCGAATGTCTGAAATCAAGTGATTAACCCGCTTTTGTATGAACCAGGGAAATTTCGTTTTATTGCATTTTAGTTTGGCCCTGAGTACCGGAACACTATGGACGGGCAACTTCAGCGCATCAACTTTCAAGATCCCTCTAAGCAGCCTTTGTAGTCGGTAGCATATTCAAGTGAGGTTCTTGTTGACAACGGCTTTTTCTCGTATTCCTTTCGAGGTAATATGAGCTATCAGCTTCCACTGAGCATAACGATCAAATTATGAAGAAGTCGAATTCTTGAAACTAGGTCATTAATCAATGATTTTGGTATTGAATTGACGGGACTCAAACTGTTCGGTCGGGACGCCGCGGGTTTATGGAAAGACCCAGATGATTCGTCTGAGTGGGTCAGTCTTTTCACAAACAGTTTTTCGCCCTGTGTAGAATCTTGTGGCAACCGTATCCCCAAGGTAAAAAACCACGAATTTCATCTGCCGGTTTCTAGTCCCATCACTATTTACAGGTACATCAGCAGTATGACGAAAAAAGACTTGATCCTCATTTGCAAATCAAGTTGGCGTTAACCAAAGATTCATTTGAATCCCAGCTGAATCTCTCGTTTGTGAAGTCCTTCAACTGGATGTTTTACGCACTTGGGGACTGCACTTACCGGATGAGCCGCAAGAGGGGCAAAACCAGTTGTGAGCTGTCGAGGAGTTTTTAGCGACCTCATGAGTACAGTATTACGTCATGAAAAGATTAGTTCTATCAAAAAGGGGCCAAATAGCAACTGGTTTCTCCTCACAAACTAAAAATCGATAGGACATTCTTCAAAGGGCCAGTTTTAAATCGTACGAATGGGTCGTACCTGTTCAGCTGAAACTCACTCACTTTTGTTGCACAGCACATCGAATTTCTGTTGAACTGAATAACGCATTTGTCTCCACTTTCAGGTTGTAGCAAAAAGTTCGACATTATTTAGCTGTCTGTTGCGGTTAGTTGAACTTGCAATTGACAAATCGCTTTAAATATGCTCCCAAAGTGATTTCGTGAGTCGGCTTACAATCTGGCTATTGGTAACTCAAGATCAGGGTAGAACTGCTTCTGGCATCACTGGACAGAAACACGAGACCTTGCGGACACCTTTCGGTCGATGCACTGTCCCGGCAACATTAGGTGACTTTTGTTGTGATTTTTCTCTAAGAACCGGAAATCGCTGCAGTTTACGGAGACGATATTTTGGTTTGCTCCAAGATGGAGGAACGACATGCAGAAAGATCTAGGAAAGTATTCCGTAGACTAGGAGCAGCTCAGAAGCAAGAGATTACAATTTTCTCGACCATCGATTTTGCGTTTTGTCCAGACAGTACGAAACGACCGCTTCCAGAGAAACTAGACAGCATTAAAAATTACGTTCCCCTGCAATCAGAGACAGTTGCAGTCAATTTTGGGTCCCGTATGGTAAGGTGCGAAATTAATGCCAAGATGACCTGAGAACGCGTTTCCACTACATTAGCTGCGTAAAAATGCTAGGAAATTTGACTGGCCTCTAGATCTGTGGAGCTTACTCAACAGCTGTAGGTGGCAGCGGGACCGGAGAAAATGACACCCAGTCAGAATACGACACATGACGGATGGAAATGACGGTAGGCCAGGCGGTCAGTTTCCTCAGATCACTATCGGCTTTGTTGGGCACCCTCTATACCCTTTGCGTCTGCAGATAGATAAATAGATAGCTAGACAGCTAGCTAGCTAGACGGATAGATAGGTAGATAGATAGATAGATAGATAGATAGATAGATAGATAGATAGATAGATAGATAGATAGATAGATAGATGGATAGATAGACAGGAGGATGGATGGATAAAAGGACTTGAATAAACAGCTTGCTGGAAACAGCCCTTACATTGGTTTTGCGTACGGCCAACAGTATTTTTGTCACCCTGTGGGGAGCTAGATCTGCACATATATCGGTAGATTCAATAAGAAATAAAAGTGGATGATTTCAGAATAATCCATGATGTTTCAAATTACGGAAACATGAAAGCACTTTATACAGCACACCGCTTGGCTGACTTAAATCAGCTTGTTGTCATAGGTTACCGATGATTTATGTGTTCTTCTTTGTTTAAGCAAGGATACCCGATGCTTGCTTGGATGGTCTTTGTATGTAAGTGGTTTTGTGGAGCGGGTGAATGTTCCCACCTATTTTACCGAATAATTATCTGAGAAGACAACCTTCTTACAGGATGACTATCGTTAATTGCACTCAACAAAGCAGTTGGTACAAGGGTCGGTATAGTGCTGTTGTTTTTCCCGTCTTCTAAGGTGTCCAAATCCAGTTTCGTTTGCAGTAGGTGCTTCGTTCCTCACACCAGTTACTGTCCACCTAGGCTGTACGAAAAATCGCCTCGAAAGGAGAGTTCTCCGTGTATTTCGTGAATTCGGTCATGTCTCTAGTGTGTACATTACTCCGCAGACCCAACCAGGTCACACACAGACCTGTGCTCATTGGTGAGGTACGCAATCGACAACTGCCTCCACAATGCATCAGTGGGGCGAATTTTTGAGTGCTTCGTTCGAACTCACTTTGTTTTTGCATGAAAGAAGACACAGGGACTAGCTTTAGTACAATGTCCATGTTTAGCAACCTCACAAGTTCATGGGACGGTTTCTGCTTGCTGGCTTGAAGGGGCAAACGACGGCAAAATGCTTCAAAGCTAAGCGTCAAAACTGTGTCATTTTTATCAGGCAACATTAGACAGTAAAAACTGCTGTTGTTTACAGTATCATCTGTCCTTACCGATAGGAAACTGTGCATCAACATAATACATCGGTCTCAATGCGACTGAATAGGTTGTTGAAAGCCGGTCAGTCTGCTACTGGTTTCGCCAAACTTGGGGCTCCTTGGGCAGATCTAGTAACTGGACTTCCGTAGTCATATGTAAAACCGGATCACCCACATGTAAGTATGTTTTTAGAAACACCAATTTGAGCACTGACATCGGCGATTATTCGAAATGCCCCTGAACTGTCCCGTGGTGGACTGTCCAGGTTTTCATCGACTTTATGAGTAGCATATTCCGATATTTTGACAATAATTCCAACTGAAACATGTCGTCGCCTTTGTGTAGCGTATTCAGCTGAGAAAGTTATAGACCAGAAATTCGTGTAAGTTTCCAGCAGAATCTCCACTCAACACCTATTTACCTTGAAAACGAGTGTATGTTGTGAAATTACGCCATCATCAGTGTTTCACGGTGCGCACGAAAATGCACAATTTTACGAACTTTGATACATTATTTATCGATCAGGCTTCGGTTCTGACACAGTTCGCACGTCAGAGTCAACGTACAAAGTATTTAACGGTAAACAGGCAAATACGTAAAGTCAGCAGGTCTTTTGGACTACAGTTATTAAGTGTATACCTGTGTGTATTATTGATTTTCACAACGGACTTGTCATACGTAAAAAAAATCTGTAATGCCTCTGTCACCGCTCCGTCCATCCGTATTACAATGGTATTGGCACTGCCACCAGTATTCAAGTGCAGACAGATTCCACCTGAACTCTGTTACAGTCTTTTTATACATTTCCGGACACCTTCAAAATGTCATGGCCGACAGAATTCGTGGACAGCAATAGAAATGGAGGTCTGGGGAGTTCAATTCGAAGGATTTTATCTTTGATCAAGTTCAGCAAAGCGGACAAAGCTGTCCGTTCTCCACGCGCCAGGACTTAAAATGTCGATTTAGTTCTTGTTAGTAGTATGAGATGAATTTTCAAATTTCGATGGAAACTTCGTCCGAAAAGCCAGCAAGTAGGTGAACACTAAACTGTCCAGCCTCGAGCGACTGATTAACTCGCTATTAGACAGGATATAGCACCGCTTATCCCTCAGTCACGGGATTCACATCACTTGCTCACGTGACGAATGATGGGTTTTCATGTGGAAGCTTCATTGGCCCTACGTGAATTATCCTCCCTCTTGAGCTGGTTATATTTTGTTGGCAGTTGTCTGAAATAAATGCCATATTTTAGATGATACGGAGACGTGGATATTGTTTTCAGTTTCAACACAATTTGTTGGTTAAATATACTTCGCCGAGACCGGAAGTCTCTACCGGAGGTTTGCTGCATGGATAAGATCCTAGGAATGCACTTGGAGCTGGGATGAAGTAGTCTAAAGTCCAGGCGAGGTAAGCTGGTCGGAATTTCATTCCCCAAGACTTTACTCTCCCAGGAAGACTGTCAAAGGAAAACCAGAGAACCATAAGCCTTTGTACTTTGAGCAATCGCTGTGTTACGCTGGGTAAAGCGGCCCACTGAGAAAGGAGTGTGACCAGCATCTCTGTTTTCGGTGCTGACGGGAAGGCTCAGTTGGTGTAGTTGTCTGTTGCATTGTGCGTTGAGCCTGGCGACTGTGTTGCAAGCGTTTCATTACCAACTGAAGTGACATCCTCTGCTTTTAGCTGAGTGACAGCATGTCGTGGTTTATGGGCTAGACAACAAAGTTTTGCGAAACTAAACTAAACTTAATACTGATGACTTGCCTGGTGGTGAGTCGTTTGAAAAATACTCAGAAGAAAATCGAACTATCATCTCCGTGTACTCTCATTTGCACACTATTTAGGTTTTGATGGGGAACTCAGCTAAATCCCTCTTTATTGATGGTCTTCTTCAACTGAACGCGCTGCACAAAACCGCTCCATATTGTAGTTGGTAGGATAGTCGAGATATCGCAGTACCTTGTCTAGACGTAACACGCTACTCATAAGGTTGCTGATAACGCTTCGACGACCCACTACTGGTTCCGCCCCTCTTGGGGCTCAGTATGTAGACGAAGTCCCCGGATTTCACTCAATGTTAACTCAAATTATACGCATAGATTATGCTGGACTCACTTGATTATCCCTTTGAAAATAAATCAGTTTGCAAATGAAACAGTTGACGAATTCCGCCCAGCTTGGATTCAAGTAATACATAAGGTTGAAGAAGACTTGGGGAAGGCACCCATCTGAAGAGCCTTAAAAGTCCTCAAACCGGTCGTGGTCTATCGAGGAGTTTTCAGCAACCTTATGAGTAGTGTGCTACTGCTGTTTTCTCTGAAGCCACCAATTTTACTTTCCAAACAGGGAAATGCACACTCTGATGCACACACTAGCTGTTGACCGTGAACACCGGCACGTTATCCGGTACGGTCGCGTTGCCCATGAAATTGAGGCTTAAAAGCACCTATTGTGTACCTTATCATCGGAAGCCGATAACAGTGTTCTGTCCTCTGACTGCTTGGTCGGGGCTAGCTCTCTGCACTCACGCCGGTGTATCTAACTCTTGATTTCTTGGATTCGCTAAAACTGACCAAAGAACTGACGAGTAGCTGTTCGGATGATTGATCAGGGGGACTAGGAGCAACCAGTAGATTTTGAAGATTTAAAAGTGGTGCCATTTGGCGACCGTGGGCAAACTGGAGTGAAGTTATGCCAGCTTCGGCCGAGAACCTTGTGCTCTGAGACCTTCGTTGGCAGGGGGCGAGATGGTGCGAATTTACTGACCGGAAGGTCCGTGGTTCGAACCCAACCTCCGCGTCTCGACTTCTCCTGTCTAGGCTTGGGTAACCTGGCAGTATCCCAGCCCTAGTGCTTCCTTCGGGTGGCATGGCAGTTAGGCACCGAAAGTGTGCTACAGTTGGACGATTTTATTTTATTTTTCGTTGGCAGGACTGGAGGGCATACAGCCTTTATTGCCAGGGTTTTAAGACGTTATAATATGGGCCTAGCTGGTCTTGCAGAAGCTCACACATCCTGGTGTTCTGGAACCTTGAAAAACACTCCAGGTGAATTCGCCAGCGGATTAGCCCTAGCCAATCACGTGCGTGGATGAATAGTGAACTAAACCAAAGTCTTCAATGCGAGGACAATGTTTATCCGGCTTTCACTCTCAGTATGGTTTTGTCAATTTTGTCAGAGTTCATGCTTCCGCAGCATACTGTTCAGAAGATGTGCAAGCCCTTGTCAGCTGTCGTCAAATCCATTCGGTCAGATTGTAGCATGTCCCTCACTCCTGATCTTAACGCTCCAATCGGTTGTGACATAACAGACATAAAAAGAAACAACTGGTTTGTATGAAGTTAAAGCCGTAATTTTCCACGACCAAGTCTAATTACGGTACGCACGGCTATGGCAGTTGCTATCGCCAATACGTATTTCAACTATAAGAAGCCACACGTCGCATCCTATTGGGTTTAAAAATACGGTAGACTGATCATAGTATAGCACAGGAATCCCAGAGAGGCTCACATAACAAAGTTGAGTAGTAGTTGGGCAAGTGTTACAAACATGGTTCATTGGAAGGATTCGAAATGTGGATAACTCACGGAAAAACCTCGTCCTTTGAGGAAGAAGTTCTTGCCCACCAGATTCTGCATCAAGTAGCGGTTGTTTCAGTCAAAACTAGAATTTAATAGAGGCTATAACGGTACCACCTAGAGAGGAGTAACGATAGACCCATCTAAGAAACCATGTTGCAATGGCTGCCGGCTAAATAAGTGAGCCCAATGGAAAAAGGATAGCTTCTACGGAAAGGACCCCTTCCTAGCTTTCCTAACCGCTGAGGACGTCTTCTGTAGTGATCCGTTTTAGAATGGGTCTTTGGACACGAGGTCCAGACTTTTTAAATAGTATTCCTACACATCCAACCTACTAACCATTAGAAATAACAGAGGAAAACTGGGGAATTTTGCGATGGGGCTTGATGCAATCTGCCATAACTGCTGTCGGAAAATATGGCTTCCATGATCCCTTGTTTTGATAGACCATGAATTGCTGTGCCAAAAAAGTTCACAAAGTACGATGGCGTACACCTGATTTATCTCCCGAGAGGAAATCGTTTCCTTCAGTCAGGGACCCATAGGACTAGTGGAGAACATTATGTTTACTGACGTTTGGTTCGTTCGTTGAGCTTGGTAATTTTCTTGCAAACTATTCGTCGCCAATCCGGTGCTTGGTTGGGCGTGTTTACTCTCTTGCAGCTCGTGTTGCTGCAGTTTTAAAAGCATGATTAATATCCCTAGCGTGATTGACTAATTGGGTTTTAGCTTCCTCTTACTTTCATTGGTTCAGTTGCGACTTGTGGTGTGTTGTGGTCTTCTTTTCGCGTGTTTCAGTAATTCACAACATACCTCCGGTTTTTCGAATTCCGATCGGTCTTTTGGCTGTTTTCCTCGCTCTGTTATGTATTCTCCTCGCATTTAGTTGGTTCGTTAAGAATTGACAGTTTTTACCTCTCATTGTGATTGGTCTGTTGGCAGTTGGCGTATAGTTTTAATCTACTTTACTCAACACTTCACTGTTAGTAGTGGCTAATCTCTGTTCCGTTCGGTTTCCAAATTTGCCGGCTCATGTTCAGTCTGGATTTGTACATTTTAAAATGGGAAGTATGTGGACGGACCGTCGACCCATCGCATTTCCGCTTACAGAAGGGGATGCACTATCGACTAAACTACCAATGGTGCTTGTTATCCGCCATGCTTATGCATCTGAATCATGCAGTTAATGGGCTGCACCTCTGCCCAGTAGATTATTAGTCGATATCTGTCAATGCAGTTAGTTAGCCCCCTGTATGTTGCCACAATGGACAAGACGTTGATATCGTTCAGATGCACGGAGGGCTTTTTTGGAAGATGATAGGAAGTAGAGGGAGGCTTCGTAATGCACTACTCATAAGGGTGCTGAATATGCTTCGACAACCCACGACCGGTTTCGCCCTTCTTGGGGCCCATCAGGTAGGCGCAGTCCCGGAGTTTCCGTCAACCTTATGTTCTACTTGAAACCAAATTGCACGAAATTAGCGAAATACACAAACAAATTTGGTTTTGCGAGAGACTCACCTGGAACCCAGCTGAATCTCTCGTTTGTGATGTTTGCAGGCAGGACAACGAGTGTCTGTTAAGGATGAAGAGGCTTTTATCTTAGCCTACCTGATGAGCCCCAAGAAGAGCGAAACCGGTCGTGGGCTGTCGAAGAATTTTCAGCAACCTTATGAGTAGTGCATTACGAATATACATGTATCGCGATATCCCGAAGATCGTAGCAACTGAAACATGAGGCGGCCTGGTGCAGCACATTCAGTTGCCTGGAGACATCACAAACGATAGATTCAGCTGGGTTCCAGGTGAGTCTCTCGCAAAACCAAATTGATTTGCAAATGAATATATTACTAAAAGGAGGCTTGTTAGATCATGAAATGAGAATCTCGACTGCACCTCATATTATGCATTCCCATCATGCTGATTTACCCGTTAGGCTCGGATTCTGTTTCGTTCTTCTTCTTCTTCCTTCTCCTCAGTTTTTGCAATACTTTGAGCTCAACAGGTGTGAAAATTCCCATGTCCATAGAGGTTCACACATGGCGCCGACCTCCGTAACCTTTCCGCTGAAGAGCCGCACCTCCGTAAGTTCGCTTAGATTTGTGGTAGGACGGTTCCTCAGTTGAACTCATAACCTGCTCAAGCTTCGTGAACGGAGACAAGTGAGTACCGGTCGAGTCTTTGAGTTCCTGCAGTTTGGTGGATAATGTCGTTTATCCCACGTAGTCGTAGCCTTTAACTAAACTCTGCATCTGACACTGGTCTTCATCTAATCCGGATTAAGATGTGCTCCTTGCAACGTGTCATTGGATTTGTGGGAAACTGTTATGCCTTGATGTCGTAGAAGCCTCGTAGTTATTCCAGAGATTTTCTTCCCGTCTGAGATACTACTTGCTCGCCGCATAGGAGCTGGTAGTTACCAGGGCTTGGATTTACCAAGATGCTTTTAGATGTGATTATCCCAATGTGTCAAGAGCTTTCTTGACAGAACACACTACTCATAAGTTGCTGAAAACTCTTCGGTAGCCCACCACTCTTCGGTTCCGGCCTCCTTACACCTGATCTGGTAGGCTCGATCCCCAAGTTTCCGTCAACCTTATGTTCTACTTGAACCCAAATTGCACGAAATTATCGAAATACACTCATTTGCATATCGATTTGGTTTTGACGGGAGAATCAGCTAGAACCCGACGATTTCTGTTTTATGAGCCAGTTCAGCGAGTGGGAAAAGTGCCATGAGGCGAGTTTAAGTGCCCGTTTGGTGATTCGTAGAAGTTTTTTTTGGAGTCGTTTTTTCTCGGCAACAATGTACCCTTCCCATAATAGGGCCTACCAATTCACTGGATTCTTCCGTTTCACCGGCGATTTATTGCATTCAGTGGTTCTGAAAGGTGCATCTTCAAACATACTTCGTCGGTCACGTGAAAAACATTTGTCAGGGGGAATTTCGCTCAAAACAACCTAGGTGGTTTGGCGAGATTCGGGTAGACATTTTGGTTGTTTAAGAAGACCGTTGGCCAACCGTAGTTAACTGAGTAAATGCTGGCCAACCTTAGGATTTCACAAACTACTCTTCGGAAATCGGTGGATTATTTGCCTGTTTGCCATCTTGTTGACCGTACATCAGCATGAACGGAGACTTGCTTGTGATTGGCTTTATCGACGCACGATGTGCTAACAACACCATCGGCAAGTTCACTTCCCAGTCACCTCCTTTGGACGCCAGCCACTCCTTAATCGTTCGGTTAGGCCGTTTGTTTGCGGGTGGTAGGGTGCCGTCGTTAGCCGTCTGATGCCCAGCTTCTGCAAGCAACTGCTAAACTCTTCGCTCTCAAAGCAAGGCCCCTGATCCATCGGGATCATTTTTGGCACCCCGTGCCTGGCCACGATGTGGTGCATTACCACTCTACTGATTGTTGTCGCCAGTTGATTTGGCACGGCTGCCGCCTCGACTCACCGGGACAGGTGTTCTGTCATTATTACGATATGTTGATTTCCGCTGGTTTTCACAGGAAAGGGGCCCATGATGTCAAAGGACCATAACTAACTCTCGTGGCCTGAATAAAACATCTATAGCCATTACTCGGTCACACAAATTACAGAGGATTTGGTCACCAAATACAAGATCCGGGTAACCGAGTGAGAACGGTGTATAGTTAAACCATCCATCTATTGTCCAATGTTGAGTAGAGTAAGACTGGTAGATTTTGAGGAAGATCGAATTCGACTGACAAGAACAGAAGACAAACACACAATATTAAAGACAAGCAGCTTGCCAATTAAACGGAATCATTCAGAACGTACCGACTGATCAAATGGAAATACCAGTCCTGTGACAAATTAGTCGAATGCTACGTTGCTTGCGATTACACATACTGGTAGTGGAAAGTTGCGCGACGTGTTAAAGGTGAAAGAGGTCTGTTAATGCCTTGCTTGTGTGGAATATATTGAACGAAGAAATGGGGTGGAAGGATGGAGAATTTATATACCACAGATGGAAAGATCAAGCTCAGTATACTGATTTTCTAGCGGGGTTTGACAACTGGTTGTCCTAAATCAATAACCCTCGAACTATTTGGCGTTTTTCTGACATTTTACCAAAATCTCGAATACCATGGAAGAGATGAAGACTGTCTGGGAAGTGGGTCACATTACGTGAACATAGCAGTGGTAACAGGGGTTTTTAAAGTCAATTTGGATGAATTTTGAATGGAAATTTCAAGTCACCCTCACTACTCATAAATCATAAACAATCTGCTTAGAAAGGGAGAAATCTCATGAGTTTCCGTGTTTGAGAATTCTTCCTTGGAGGATCGCGTGACGTGAACTGAGTGACGGAAGGATGAACAGCAGTATATTCCGTATAAGGGTGGGTAAAACAGCACTGCTCGACAGTGACTGTTTGCAGAACAGTGTGGTAGGCGACTGATAACTGGAAGTTCGTGGGTTCGAATCTCGATTAAGGACTCATAAGATGCACAGTACTGAGAAAACTTTGCGTGTAGATTTAAGGGCCTGAGGTAGAGGGCCAGTTGGCGTGGTACACTGAGTCTCCGAGGGTATATGGTTTCAAAAACGAGGGCAAAACCGCCGTCATGGAATTTCCGTTATTGCAGCACGACCTACGCGCCACACACAAAACAAAAGGACTCTTAATAACACATTCGGATCAAAACTCTTAAAGAATCTCAGTGGATGGTTGAACGGTAAGTGGGTTTGAGTGGACGAACTCACCACTCCAAAAGGAAACCTCCAGTACCCGTTATCTGGTTTCGGTAAATCTGAGGTTTCAGTAAATGTGTGTGTGGGAAACACGAAGCAAGACACACAATCTAGCAAATAAACTGTAAGAGATTACAGAAGAAAGTCCACATTTTCTCTGCAGATCACAAGTAATCCATTCATGAGGGAAAATCCCATTGTTCACGTGAACCTTCCTTCTGAAAGAGCATCACTTCAAGAGCTAGCGGACACCAGCTCACCTGATGTGAATTGAGTAGCTAAAGGATGTTGGCATTGCAGTCTGTTCGAGCGTAAATTAATTATAAGGACAACTTGTTGCCAAACGTCACGGTGCTTAGCTTTCTGCCAGAAGGTCATGGATCCCAGTGTACCTGGAGATTCGTGAGATCTGTAGAGGAAAATGTTGTTAGCTCAGGTAGCGTAGATGGTCGTTGGTTTGCTCACTGAGCTGGGCAACTTGATTGCTCGTGAGATCTGCACTGTTAGTAAGCCCTAGCTAAACTTGACCGGCTGCACAATGCACTTCGGCTTTTCAGCATTGGCTGATTTAACTCATAGTCTTTCCATTTATATCCTTACTACTCATAAATTGTGAATGCTGGACCGTTGATTACCGACCGTTTTGTTTTCTCAGCTTGAGTCGTTGATGTTTCAGACTGCAAACTGGCCTCTGTTACGATTCTGTTTGAAAAAACGGCCTTGACAAAACGCTACTCATATATGGACAGCTTATGTCACAATGCAGCTACTTTTCACCAAAAGATAAGTCAGTGCAGGTTCGGAAGGATGTGTGCTTCCCATACAAGGGCAACATCCAGTATCAGAATCAAGTTATCCTACAGTGTAGCGAGCGAAGTGGTTTCCGTCAGCTTTTTGAGAATTTGCTCGAACTCAGTCAGGAGACCGAGTGTCTCAACGGTTCAGCTTGCAGCATCAAAACTGGTTTGTCGAGATCAAGTTGAAGATATTCGGTTTTCTAAGGTTGCTTGTAGTGGATCAAGTGATAAACAAGCAGTTTGAGGTTTTTTTTAGCTTTTTATTTTTTTCCTTCGTTTTTAACCGAATATCTGTGATCCTCAACAAGCAATCTGAGACTGGGGGCGAGGTGGCTCAGTGGTTAGAGCGCGAATTTACTGACCGGAAGGTCCGTGGTTCGAACCCGACCTCTGCCTCTCGACTTCCCCTGTCTAGGCTTGGGCAACCTGGCAGTATTCCAGCCCTCGTGCTTCCCTCGGGTGGCATGGCAGCCAGGCACCGAAAGGGTGTTATAGCTGAACGACTATCTTATTTATTATTTTTAATAATCTGAGATTGAGCATTTGTTCCCCGGGAATCGCAGGAATTTGTGTGACTTGTGAATATACTACTGATTCCTTCATTTGCCTGCAGGCATTTAGTGGTATGGGAGTAAAGTTGAGGAATTGGTGTTTGAAAAAAGCTGGATGGCCATATGATCTTGTCGGAAGACGTGGTAGATCAAGATGAACGGTGGCGTGAAATAAATCCCACAGGAAACATTCGTAAGGTGTACTTGTGTGCTTCAGTACTTTTAAGATGAAGGTTACTGATGAACCAATCAGAGTTGCTTGGAGGTTCTCCGCCAATACTGTTGCACTCTGAGCCAGGATTTCATTGATCCAGCTTGGAAGAGGTCATGATCCACAGGTGAATTCACGGCAGTAGGTAATATTCGCCTCCTGTTTAGCACGCATCTTTCGTCCGAGCAGTGTCTGCCGACATTGTGATGGGTGGTTCGAAAGCTTTCTTTGGAAGTCATGATATAAAGGATGCCAAGTACACATTGTGTTCGCAACTGTTGGCAATCGGCGACTCACCAGAAAGCGGAACCAAGGAAAAGATCTGCAGGAAGCAATCAACAAATCTCTAGTTGGACCATTCATCAAATTGAACTGTTTGGCACCGTGGTGTCAAAATTTATCCGAATACTGTCTCGTATTCTTCCACCATTCCTGCCCCTCCCCCCCCCCGAACACATCCAGACGCATGGGTCGTTCAAGGTCGTCTGGTTTTGGTCTCTTTGGTCACGTGGACTGGGCTTACAAAAGTGGAACAGTTGACCAAGCACACTCGAAGAACAAAATTTCGTGGCTTCAAAAAGTGAAACCGGGTGAAAAAATCAAGTCCAAATTAGAGTCGACATTCTACAATGTTTTTGTGGGGATGAAATTAATGGGTTGTATCAGACGGGCTGTATCGCCAAAAGAATAGAAAACGCGTCCATAATTCCTACGAAGAAAAACTGAGTTACAGTCGACCGCACCTCGGTAGGTCAAACTGAAGTAAAAAGATTAACACACTCAACAAAATGAGTCGATACTGGCTTGATAACGAGGCATTTGAGAAGAGCATTTGTAAACTAACAATTAATTTGAGAGGTACACTCTCAGATCTCGAATTGGTCTGTTTAAGGGAAAGCGAGTTCCAGACAGACCGGCATCGAAATTTGGCGTAGCAAAGGTGCTACTTTTGAGTGAATTAAAATGCGCGACCTCATGTCGACTTCTTTTGTTTCGACAACACAACACACTGTTCCCCGAAACACAATCACAACCTGGCAAAGTCGTTTTCCTGAAATAGTTCTGAGAGACAGCCATGAGCTTTTAACCTTGCGAAGACATATCTGTAGCGGTCCTGACACCGCCGCGGCACCAGACACAGTATGACAAACGCGCAACCAAACTAAGTTAGACTTCTATACATGAGACAACAGTTGAGCCGTGAGCCTGCGCACTTCAAGGACTGATGTTGCTTTATTTGAATCGCGCACACACTAACTCCGACGTCGACATTAGTCATGCGGCTATTGACCTGTATTCAGCTCAGCCTTTTGTCGACCGCGGCCGATTAACGAGGTACACTCGTGTAACATAGGCCTCTGTCCCGTCTACTCGACCCGTACTTTGTGTACCTGGTTTTCTCGTCATGCCGTTCACCGTCGCTCTACCGAAGTGTGGCACCAAACTGCAGTTGACGAATAACATGAAGAAAGAAAATAAAACAGATCGTCCTACCAGTTCATTTGAATTGGCAGCATAATGTGGCACAGTTAACGAGTGAGGGGTCCAGGTTTCTGTCCGAAGGTTATTGTATTATGTGAAGTTGGCGGTACTTTGAGCAGGTTCTCCTTCTCATGGTCACACTGAATTGATTGCCTTTGAGGCTGCCTACTCTTCGCGGAAGCATACCCTTCTGGGATCACGTTATATCCGTTGTTTAGTCCGGATAATTCCATTCGCCTCTTGGCTGCATTCGTCTCTCGGAGACACGTTTTAACAGATATGCGAATGAGTATATAACGCCGTTTTCTTTTTAGGAAAATACTAGCAAAGTTTTCATGCAAAGATGTCTTGTTTTGCTGAAATGGAAGCATTTAACAAACCCGTGAGTTCGAATTATTCAGCAATAACCTCAGATGCCGTGTTTGTTGCTCAAATTTTCTGTTCTATTCCAGTTTGGTCAGTAGCAAGGGCGGTTTGACCTTAAAAACTGATATTTTTATTCTCTAGGTCAAATCGTTCCATGCTGTGTGACCCAGAAAAACTGCTCAGTATCATCAAAAGTGGACTATAGATTCCAATCCCCAACATCCGGCTACGAGTAGCTGATTATCAGTGCAACTTACTCGCGCACGGAATGTGACACTACTACCCTACGATCAGACCGTTCACGTCACGTGACACTGCGTGGCTCCTCGGGTGACGACTTCTCAGTTGGAAGGCTCGTGCGAATTGTAGGGTTTTGTATCCGACCAATCCCTTTGCTGCAAGTCTGCAAAGAAATTATTGAAAAGCAAAGCACATACCGTGCCGGGATTCGAACCTCAAACATATTACCTTGGAGGAGAATGTGTCACGAGTATGGAAAACACAGCCTAATCATTTTATCTGTTCAGACAACTTCCCCTGTGCTTAATTGATATGATTGGTTTATTTATACATCTTATTTCTCAGTTACCTGAAAATGTCTGCTCTGGGCTTTTGAAAAGCAGTAAAGTTCGTCTACCTACTCCGGCAACAAAACTAGGCGACCAAGACAACCCATCAAGAACCGGTTGTTTTGCAACCTAGTTACTCGGTTTTTTATGCCTTTGGGGAGGCAATTTTTTCACATCCCTCTGAGTGTTCTCATTTAAAACGTATTGCATCTATTATCGGAAGACACTGTGGAGTCCAAGCGACAATTTGTTTTGTGGTCAAAACAATATGTTGTTGAATTTGTGCGGTATTGTTACAGTGTCAGAAATATGTATATCAAATAGTGCAGCGGGTAGAAAAGTATTCCCACAAGTATATGATAAATTATGCATATAGCGGAGTGGGTCGTAGAGAAAGAAACGTACTCTCGATGGTGGTCACAGAAATCAGCGGTGTTTCCGTTCAAAAATTTATGATATCAAAGCCTAACTAGTAGGATGAGATAAACTTTCTGGAAATGAAAGAGTTGTAAGACTGTTTTTAAAGAGGTGGTAAATGGGGGCGAATAAATGCGCGTCAAGGGCAAGAATCTGGACCAAATGTTCGCGTTTATCTGATGTTATTCATGTAGTCGATGAAAACTCGGGAAGGTCTACTTTCTTGAACCTCATTAGGTAGGCCAAAACCTTATCACTTACGTGAACATCAATTTGTTCTTATGTTGCGACCAACACTCATTTGGAGAAGAAATTGGTGTTGACTCAGCCAAACACCACCTGGATCTGCCTGGTCCGGGCCCACCTGAAAAGTGCAGATACCAGTCGTGGGATGTCCACAGTTTTCATCAGCCTTGTAAGTAGTGTCAGGCGCGGGAAAGCACATCAATTTCATAAATATCGTTCCCACCGAAACAAGAGGCTGCCTTTATGCATTCATTCATTTGAAGTATAATATTATGAATGGGAGGTTCGATTGCACTCTAAGTTAGTTTGCAAGCAAGGGTTTATCACTATATATATATATATATATATATATTACGAGTATTACAATGCCTTCATTAGGTTCAGTTCTGTTTTGTAGCTTACTGTTACACGACAAATGTGAAGGGTGCATGAAAACGAGAGAAACCTCCGGGGTCGAAATCCCCACGGGACGTTCGCTCACAGACAGCGAGATACGGTTGATATTGTTATCCTTGGTTTAGATCCTTCCCAAATGTAGACGATTTTAAATAACCTAAATAACTCTGCCGCACGGTTTGGCATGCGCTTCACACCTGAAAAGTGTAAGATTGGGTTGGATCAAACCCAGACCTCATGCTTGCAGGTGGTAGATCCATTTGTTTACCTGGGTGGCTGTATAAGTTCAGGTGGGCTGGCTGGAGATGAGATTATTTCTCGAATCGGGAAGGCCAGGGCAGCTTTTGCCAACCTCTGACACCTATGGCGCCGACGTGACGTCGGTTTGTCTGTCAAGGGAAGAGTTTATACTGCGGTGGTGCGAAACACACTGCATTATGGATCAGAGACGTGACTTCTACGCGTAGGGGACATAGGAAAGATGTCAGTGTTTGACCATCGGTGTCTCCGAAGCATTGGTCAGGTCTGGCGGGGACATTGGATTAGTAATGCTGATGTAAGCCAGATGGTCTTTGAAAGAAGGAACTATCCCGCGATAGATGAACTGCTCACGCTCCATAGGTTAAGCTGGTTAGGACACGTACTCCGCATGCCAGAAGACCGTCTGCTCCACAGAGCTCTTTTCGCCAAGCCATGTGTTGAGTGAAAGCGACAGAGAGGTGGACAGTGTATGACCTGGCAATGAAGTACGAAAACACTGACCAGTAAACTTAGTCGGGTCGGCAACTGCCGCCTTCCTGGATAGGGACCCCGGGACTCAACTCACTAATGGTTAATGACATTGGCAGAAATGGTCCAATCGCACAGTCAAAGGCATTCGTGCATCAAAGCTATCGCCTTCAATACGTAGCTACCCAGTTCCCGAACTAACCAAAGCTTGGCTGTACGTCCCACACACTCTAGTTTTCTGGTGATCGAAACTGTAGCAGCTGGAACGGATGTGCCTATGGTACACGGTTTATAGCTAATAAATTGAACTGATTGAATCGGAAAGTTTGTCACGATGAATTTTGAGGCTGCTTTGACAAACGTTTCCTCGTCTCATATCGTTGTATCACGAGTGACTGATCACTACTGTACTTATACGCAGAATGGTGCCCCTTCCTCAAACCTCAAGCACACCCGAATAATCTGTTGACGAGTGCTCAGCCAGATTTGTTAGTCTGTCTCACAGTTAGACAGTTTACGGTAATCTTGTACCCAGTAAGAGTCACATGATATGAATTTGAATTTATTTAACTGTGACAGGCAACCTACAGTCCTTTGAGGAGCACTAACAATGATTCATCAAACGGGTTTGAACTGAGGATGTCTGATTACATGTTCCCACATTACCACTCAGCTATGAATGGGTAAGGAGCATATGATTGACCTTGACTGCATCTATACATGATGCACATTTGGGTGATCTCTCAAACGAATGACCCCTGCACATTGGTTTCCAATAATACCAAGCAAGTCTGTCCAGTTCTACAACTATCGAATACAGAAATGATGGAGTAGACTGGCATCTAGGATGCTGATCAACTGATGCGCAGCCTGATCAACTGAGCGTAGCGACGAGACAGGCGACGTCCGATATCAGGGTCATTGCTGATTGCGCAATGCCATGTCGGCCGAAATCCGTTCGCTAATTACGCCTAACAATCTCCGGAACACTTGTCAGTGTTGACGTCAGTCAGAACGGCACTTTCACCAGCGTGGCTGATTATGCACAGCACCGTTTCTTGCCGCCACAGAAAGGAGAGTTTCGTCATTTCGAACAGAAACTGAACAAATTATCGCCCTTCCCGCTTTCATGATTCATCTGGCGCGAGACAGCATGCACGGAAAAGCTGCAAAATCTGAGGAGATCCGTTCTGAAAAATATAAAAGAGATTAAAACCAGGAGAGAGCAAAAGTGGGCAATAAAAACGTAATAAAGTTTATGAAAATAAACTTATTTGAAAACCAAACACCTGACCCAAATTTGTAGACCCAGAGGAGTATTACTTTTCACGAATTACCTTCTAAATGACCAACTTTGGATGACGTCGCGACCAGCTACACCAAGTGTGTTTAGTCTAAGCAGTTTAATGATAGTAAGGTTTTCACTGAGACACTGAATGGACAGGTCAGCAAAAGAAATATCGTGAGAAGCAAAAATAAGGCTCGATTTCCCTCCTGATCATGTTACCTCATACGGCTTCTACAGCAATACGCCTATCCCATACGGCCATTTGACTCTGCCATAATTGGTGAAGTTCTGTCAGTCCAATAAACGCTAGAATGATTTTTACCGTTCCAACTTCATGTTCAGTTTGTAAATTCTAAAGTTACACTACTTATGAGTAGTTGAATATTGTCGCGCATAGTGATGGTGCGGGATACCGACTGCTCGGGTCGATTCATCAGTAAGCATGGTCATTGAATCGCTTCCTTAGGGGAAACTGCAAGTGTTTTCAGGGTGTGTTTCCTGCCCTCGTGCCTGTCTTTGAAAGGTTTAGGTAGGAATGAGTGGCTAACGATCATTCCTGTTTTCCTGTTGATCATTGGTCCGTCCTGTATCTAGATTGCATGGAGCTCTGGTTTCTTTTTGTTTGATTGGTGGACACCATTGTTTCCAGTAGGTTCCGCTCATTATTTTGATTTAGATATATATCCACTACAAGCTTTCCTGTGGAAACATCTTCATCTGGTTGTTTATTCTGCGAATTTCAGCAACACCTTTAACAAATTCAGGTGTCCCACGATCAAAACTTTCCGTTACTGTGACAGTTTCGTCTTTCGACTAGCCTCCGCACGACAGCAGTTGCATTTCCTCAAAGAGTGCTTGCAACGTAGCACCCTTTCACACAGTTTATTTACCGGTCACCTTTAAATCACATTAACCATGAAGAGTTAACAGACAGCACGGTAGGTGAACGGTTCATTCGTGGTCATGGCTGACCATAATCGTCTGTGGAAACTCAACCGAATGGTCAAGCGGCGGAGGAAAGCATGCTTGTCACCAATAGAACCAGGTTTTTCAGAACAAATTAGTCTGGCAACAGAATGCAGAGCTGAATCTAAGACCATGGAGAAGAGGGCTTTTCTTGAGGATAAATTATCCGGATCAATTGGAAACAGCAAAGAACTAAACGAGGAGCTCATGAGAAGGGGGCATCTAGGAGCTGTTTACTCCCTGTTTGATGGTATGCTTTGGACCCTGTGGAGAGTACTTTAAACAGCTGAGAGTAGAACCAACAAGATCTTCAAGTCCTCGGAAGTTATTGCGGAAGTTGTAATGCAGTTACTAGAACAGATCATGATACCGAAAATTAATTTCAAAACAAGGATGGTTTACATTGGTGATACTTTGTCATTGCCGGAAAGAGCGAACCTCAACGAATCAAAAATAATGCCTCGACTAAAGTTGGAGAAGCAAAATAGACCTCTTCATCACAAGATTTCCGAGGCTATATTAATCAACGGAAGCCCACAAAGAAAAAAGAAAACCTACAAATCAAATCAAATCAAACTTTCATAGTAACCATCCATAGTCACCATAGTCACAATCAAACATTAATCAAGCGGGTTGAAACACGTTGCAATACTATGGAGTCCAAAACAGAGAAAGAACGCCTTAAAAATTGTTCTAGGTCAAGTGTCACCCGAGCAATTTTATTTGAAAGTCTGCCGGGACACATAACTCGACTAGCTCAACCATAAAACAGGGAAACCACAATAATTTTTGCGAAATGACTGCGAGGATATTCCGACAACTTGGGGGAACAGTCATGCATAAAGCTGTCATTTCAAGGCGGAGGACAACCTCCAGCCCAAAAAGAAGACCAAGAAGCCACAACGACCTCCAGAGATGCTCCGTGGGACGAACGGAGAAGAGACCGTTTAACATACCATAAGAACAACATGCAAGTAAAAGGACAGTTTAGTTCCACTTGTCTCTCTGTAGCTCATTTGGAACAAATTGAGAATATCACTTCAATTAAGGAAAGTGAAGCTAGGTACACAACCGAGAAGGTGGTCAAAAAACCAGTTGTTACCAATCCAGTTAAGCAGGCGATATATTCAAAATGTCCCGGGATGGTACATATAGAAGTGTACAACAACGCAAGTAAGAAGCCAAGAGAAGAACGGGGGAGACCAGAGATAATGGACGAATCAAATTGGAAAACGATAGAACAACGAATCAGGACCTCGCTTGGATTACCACAACGCAAAAATACCTGAAACCGACCAATATGAAAGGAAACCATAAGGATCGGAACAACCACTAGGAACGACCGTCTTCCCTACCACAACGCACACGATAGACAAAGCGGAATAAGCGATCGAACCAAATAATTTCTAAATCACAACAAATTATAGATGTCGAAGGAGTCGATCAGAACAGAGAGCGGAAACTGCTGACAATCAACAATCAGGTAAACCACATAAATGGGATCACGAAAGGATGGAACACCCACTCAATAGTGGACTATGTTGCCTCTTCAAATGGCAACAAAACGCTTGCAAACTAACTACCAAGCTCGTCAAACAGATCATCAGTCACCTGATCGGTTACCAGAAAATGAGTGCCATTTTCGGTCTGCAAAGTTATCAGCTTTTGATCTGCACTATAACCGACACGTCAACACAAGTGGAAACAGTACTTGAGTGAGTACTGCAACATTAAGGTAAGGGGCGCAAAGCAATGCTTCAAAGCCCTGTCTTTTAAGAACCGGATGACACACCAACAGTTAACCGCAATATTATGAAAACAAAAACTTGGCTAGGGTCACTTCACCGCCAATATAAGGTTTACAGCTAGCCGTGATGCCCATATCTATTTGCGTTTCCACAGGCAGTTGGCCTCACATTGTCGGGCAAAACATTCTCATTCGGTTTTCCGGTTAGGCCTGGAATGGTGACATGATTCGGCAGATTTCCCACATAGTTGATTGCTCGTTTGCCAGGTCCTTTCGAGCTATCATGTGACTGCTGTTTTGTTTGAGTTGACGAAGGGGTGACAGACGGAGATTTGTTGTAATTTTCTTTGACATTTGAACTTCTTGAAGTCTGTGCATGACAACCTGTTTGAGCCCTAAATTTCTGCTGCAGCATGTGAGTTCTGAAACCAGTGTAGTGGGAATATAGATAAGGCTAAGTTTACACACTCCTAAAGTTGAGTCATTCGTTGCTGCAACATGTTATCCGTGTAAGGTTCCCCTGATTAGCATCAAATAGAGTGAGGTGTTACTACATACGTCTTGTCTGCACAGTGACAAGCAAATCAACATAACTAGTGGACAACAAAATAGAAACATGCCATAAGTTTAGTGAGGATGAAAGTCACTTGATCCAAACGTCGCCTGAGTCCGAAACGTGGTCAATATTCTGTCTACTTCGGGACGTTCTCGAGAAATTTCTCCCATGCTGGTTCAGGATTATTGATCCATATCATGCGTGGACAACGGGTACAGCCCTCGAGTTCTACGTCCTGTGTACTAGCCGGAGGTGCCGGACTATCCACCTCGACTAATATGGGGAGAGATCTCTGTCGGAACAACCACAACAGTAATGAATAAGCAGGAAAAATAAACTATTCTTTTTAAATTAGACGATCTAATTGGTAACTTTTACAGAATTGCATGCGAACAGGCAAATCAGATAGTCAACTGTGGCATCCGTTCCTCTGTGGGTGAGAATCAGTCACAAGGAGAAGACTGTTCTGTTCGAGAAAAACAACACCCACGCTCGCAAGAGGGGGCACACAATATGGAAAATATCACGTGATGAACACAGTCAACACAGTTTATGGGACCACTGTTGTATGTGAAGACAACCCAGAAAAGTTTTAAGTGATTCGAGACACGCACTAGACTTTCAGGTAGTGATTGCCCACAAAATCCCAACAGCTTAGGCTATTGCTTGAATCTTCCCATGGTTTAAATAAGAACATAGTGACGAACGTGAATGGTTTCGGGATCTTGTCGTCTATTAAATGGTTAAAATAAGGGTAAATAATGAAATAAGCAGATAAGTTTGGTCATCAAGTTAAAAAACGCGGAATCATGACGGTTGGTTATCAGCGCCCTCAAGTCGGATCAAAATGGATTCTGCGAGATATTCTAGAGAGACGTTGAGTGACTGGTCGATCGATTCGTGTTAGACTCAGGGCTCGCACGAATCGTTTTTGACAGCACAGTACGGGATTTCACTTCTGCTGTAGTCAGGCTACGCCACTGAATCGACATTGGCATCCTATTGAGTACTCGACAGATGACGTGAAGCGATTCATTGGGATTGATCGCGTGACAGGTGTGGGACGCGATTGTGCTTTTGGCTGAACCGTTGTGGACTGTCTTAACGCATCCAGTTAGATGCGACGTGGGGTGCGCTGACAACCAATGGTTCGTGACTCCTCGTTTTCTAATTCTGTAATCAATCTTATATTAGATTATACCTGCGCGTTCTTTCACATCTCTGAGTGGCTTTTGAAGACGGTCACTGCCATTGAGATTCAGGTGCACGTCACAGCTGTTCAGAATATGCGTATGACTTGTTCGTTAAGACGGGCAATTTTGGTAACAAAGATTTCATCACCAAAAAGAGGTAATGCTGTGGTAATATGCGTCGGACTTAGACAGTGTAATGTAATCGAGTTGCTGTAAAAGTCGCTCCAGTATCTCACCGTTTATCGAAGCCTACCTCGATAATCTGATAAACTGGCATTCTTAGATGTTTCACAGTGATTTACTGATATAGTCATTCATGAGAAATATAACCGTAATAACTTTGAAATTGCAAGTCAAGTTCTCAGAATTTTTTTCCCTTGGTTTTCTTGAGGTTAGTCTTCTTGTGGTGTAGTCAAATGCAAACACTGCGATATGGCCTCCCGGCAATGGATCACTATTCAAGACGACTTAACTTTCGACTCATACACTCATCTGCATACCAATTTGGTTTGACAGGAAACTCATCTGGAATCCAGCTGAATCTTTCATGTATGACGTTCTTCTTCAGCTGAATGTGCTGCACCAGGCCGCCACATGTCCCAGTTGGCACAGTGCTCGAGATGTCGCAATACATTGAATAGACGTAATACACTACTCATAAGGTTGCTGGAAACTCTCTGAAAGCCCATGACCGGTTTAACCCTACTTGGGGCTCGTCAGGCAGATGCGGCCCCAGAATTTCCGTTAATCTTATGTTCTACTTGAACCAGAACTGCAAGAAGGGTGAAGTCATTCGTGGATTGTCCAGCAGCTTTCAGCAATCTTATGAGTAGTGTGTTATGTCTACTCAATATATTGCAACAAATCAAAGTTTGTACCAACTAGAACATGAGGCGGCCTGGTGCAACACATTCCGTTTATTGAGAACACCACAAAAGAGTGATTTAGCTGGACTCCAGTCGAGTGTCCCGTTAAAACCAAATTGGTTTGCGAATGACCGTAATTCGCCGATTGCTTACAATTCGCGTTCAAGTAGAACACAGGGTTAAATGAAGGGGAGCTCGGGGTGTGCGCCTACCTAATGAGCTTTAAGCAGAACAAGACCGGTCGTGGGCTGTCGGCGAATTTCCAGCAATCTTATGAGAGTGGTCCTTCAAGAAAATATGCTGTGATCCCTCGAATAGCGTACCAATTGAAACATAAAGTGGCACTTGCGCAAGGCATTCGGCTTTCTCTCTGATCTACATTTTTACGCGATACTTTCGCTACTTGCTAAATGGACGAGTAGTCACAAAAGTATCAGCATCAGTGATCACTGAGGGGAGGAAACCTGTCGGAGAGTCGTTTTTTACTTAAGGTTTTACTCATTTGTTAAGTCGGAAACTAGTATTTTTCACTCACTCCACCGGAGTTTCCCGATGTTTCAGAGAATACGATAAAGGCATGTTGGATGTTTCACTATGACAGTTTTTTTAAATCTGGAACCCATGAATGCCAAACTTGGTAATTGATCAGGTGGCTGTTGATCTGTTCGCCGAGCTTGGCAATTGATTTGCAAATCAATTGCCAAGCTCGGCGAGCAGATCAGCAGCCACCTGATCAATTACCAACTAATGCACCCGAGCTACCAATATTCCAACGAATACCAAACTGGTTAACAATTAGATCGCAAAGTGAGCTGCTGAAACATGACAGAATAGGCAATTGCGTCGCCTCATATCACGCTTGTCTGCCTCACGCCCAATTCAGTTTTATAGTTTCAGTATTCAGCATTTACTTTACTCTGCATGACACAGTAGGTCGCTGGTGGTCTTAAATATTTTTAAACCACTGGATGGGTGCTGTATCAACTAAACTCACAAGGATGCCTGCTCTCCTTTACGTCCATGCAACTAAACTTCTCGCGTCATTCGCTAGAGCGCGAATTTACTGACCGGATGGTCCGAGGTTCGAACCCGACCTCTACCTCTCGACTTCCCCTGTCTGGGCTTGGGAAACCTGGCAGTATCCGTCTCTCGTGCTTCCTTCGGGTAGCACGATAGCTAGGCACCGAAAGGGTGTTACAGCTGAATGATCTATCTATCTAATAAGGTCAGCACGAATGATTCTTCGTTCGTGTTCACATTACGTGACGTCTGCTGTAGATTTGTCCGTAGACTGGGGTAGTTTGGTCACCAATGGCACAGGACGTCCCGTTAAGCTGGGCGAAAGTAGCGTGAAAACAAGAAAAGATGGTATAGACACAAGCTAGCTGAATGGGTCCTACAGGGTGAACAAGATATATGTTGCTTTTAGTGACGTCAATTGATACCACTGCCTGGTGTATGATAAGCTTACAAGCGCTGTATGAGGTCTAATATCGCTTGGATGACACTTGCTTCCGTACTGCTGGGGACCAAGGGAACTTTAACGGGAAAGTAACTTAATGTAAGCTACTCAAAGTAATACTCAGAAGAGCCTTGATAGATTGCCCATTCATCAAAACAACTAGAAATTGTCCCAAACTACATACTACATACTTAGTAATTCATGTGCATCCAGCAAGAGCCGATAAAGTGGCTATAAACGATTTTGTCTGCCGAAACAAGTATTCACAGCTCATGAGCTTTAAAATGAAGAAAAATTTGAGAAAAATGCAGCCGGCGTTGGCAAAGACTAGCCCTAGGCCATATTCTCGCTATACCGTTATTATTGTATCACCTACAGCTGACTGCAGCGCCATCATAGCGGAACCAAAACACACACCAATCGGGGACGTGCTACAATGGAAAACTGACGCATGTGAAGATACAGAACGTGCGACGCAAATCAATAGGAGAACCGTAATCAGTGATGTGATAGGAACACAGTCCACTGCTGTAGTGACTTGTCCAATTATGAATAACTATGACACATGTATTGATTGACTGATCTATGGGAGAACCCCTTAAGGTGTGGTGACATCAACTGTGTTTAGACGCAAGCTGGAGAAACGGTGAACTTCGAAGTACATGTTGTATCCCTTTTAATAGCTATATGGACACTGCAATTTGGAGTTTCAGTGACCCAAGGTCGTCTTTATCAGACAAAGTTGCTCAAAAAGTGAGAAAACGTGGACAAGGGAACAAACAAAGCAGATATTACAGATGCGTTCAAACTACTTGTGAGAGAGGCAACTTGGGTCACAATTCGTAATCATCTACAACCAAGGGAAACAGATATACTCAGGTTAGAGGGGTCCATAGATAATCCTACTGGTATCGCATCGACGATCTCACGATTTAACAGTGAGTTTAGTTTGGTGGATAGTGTTCGCTACTATTGCGATTAAAACAAGAGTGGGAAAATGCAAATTCACGCACACTTTGTTCTCACAGTCTAGATCCGGACTGGGGCATGTAAACTTATTGGATGTCTACTCTTGAACGAAGACGGATACCCGAGTCTCTTAGAAGACGTTTTGAGCGTTCTGTAGTCTGAGAATGGCATTAAATCACCTTCCATGTTCTTTGGTTCTTCATCACAGCTGCCTGGAAGTTTTCCAATACCGATTGTGAGGCAGCTGGAACACTGAAGCATGGAAACACAGTTGGTTCATGAGATTTAGGTATTTACTTCGTAAAAGATGTCTCGGGAAAATTAGCTTTGGGTGGCTACGAGATTTGTAGAGTTTGCATTTAAGTCACTCTGGTTTGACCAGCCTTCCTCCCGCTCTGAGGCCACCTTGAGCAAACCAGCCATATCACTCACACATGAACACGTTCTCCTGTTCAGAGGTTGCTTTTCAGTGAGAACTTGTAGTTGCGAAAAATAACGCTTGTGACTTAATCTCAGTGCGGAAACAAAATGGCTACACTTTTTGTTGAGAAATTGTAACGAACCACCCACATGTTACCGAGATGATACCTTAGTTGGATTGAAGAAGTTATCTAAAAACCCCGATGAGGAAAGTGGCACCTTTGAAATTGGTTGTTTTTACATGTGAAATTTTATTCTACACTATTACACTATTAATCTGTTTTATTCCAGCGCACACTGTTTGATCATTCGTCACCAAGGTCATGCTATTGATATGTAGCCGTGGTTTCCCGAAATCCTTATACTTTCTTACCCCCTTGGAGAAATTTGGCCGTAGCATGAGGAATCGCTACAGACCATCATTTTCTAAAAACTTTACTCATAAAGGCAAGCGTTTTGCCATCGGTCTAGTAGCGTTCAGGAGTGGAAACATCGACTGAATGCAAGTACCGCCGAAGATTTGCACCAAATTCCATTTGTTGTTTGGAGAAATGGACGGCATGGCTGATCTGCTTGATCGAAGAGGAAATAAGCACACCGGTGTCGGAATATTACAAAATGATGGCTACATATTGGTGACGACGAAATAAAAGCTTAGCGGCCACAATCTCTACCGGGCTTACCTTCTTGAAAGTTCTCTTGATGGGGGCGGTGGAGTATTAACGTAAATAAGACTCAAGTGGTGTGGGTCCCCACATGTCCTGTAAGACGTTTCTTCAAAAAGCATTAACTATGTAGTTTTTAGAATGTAAACCCTATTTCTTGAGCGATTGTCAATCTCCTTTCCTCATGAACCTGATTTGTTTTCACTCACCAACTCCTCCACTGCCTTAATTTGACTGATTTATTTAAGTACTTGCCGGTGACCCTAATTGGGGTTGTTCAGCTGTAACACCCTTTCGGTGCCTAGCTACCATGCCACCCAAAGGAGGGCCGGGATACTGTCAGGTTGCCCAAGCCTAGACAGGGGAAGTCGAGAGGCAGAGATCGGGTTCGAACCACGGACCTTCCGGTCAGTAAATTCGCGCTCTAACCACTGAGCCATCTCACCCCCGTGACCCTAACAGGTTCAATGTTTTCTTTTCCTTGGGTTCGGTATTGTCGAACACTTTCCGTAGGCGTATCCCAGTTGGCTCATCCGATCACTGCTATTCATCCGTCTCCCCAAGGGTGTACTCGAAGACAAACAGCGCCTCCTTCGAAGAAAATGCTTCCCGGGTGGTAAGGCGTAGGAACTTACACAAGACATCAGCCAACTAGGGAATATGCTTCCGTTCACCAATGTTTCTGTTTTCCACGCCCTTCTTGAGATTTAGGTTCAAGCAGAACATAAGGTGAACGCAAACATGGGGACTGCTCTTACCTGATGAGACTCAAAGAGGGCAAAAACCAGTCGTGGGCTGTCGAAGAGTGTTCAGCAACCCCATGAGTAATGTGTTACGTCTGTACAATGTATAGCGACAACTTGAACGTTGTACCAACTAAAACGTGAAGCGGCCTGGTGCAGCACATTCAGTTGAAGAAGCACATCCCAAACGAGAGATTTAGCTGGGTTTCAGGTGAGTCGCCCGTTAAAACCAATTTGTATGCAGTTGAGTGAACTGACCAGTTACTGTCATGTTCAACCAGCATCTTGCTATTACAGATCGTCCGGGGGTGGAGAGGTTTACTCTCGCACTTAAAGTTTCATCGAAGTGGTAAGCGGCTGCCTACTCATCATTACTTGTGAGACTTTATGAGAGTGCTCTTGAGTGAAACGGTGACCAGCAGCTGCTACATGATGACCCCTTTCAGCGTGCTCATCGAAGATCCCTTTCGACCTTGGATACTGTTGCTTATTTCGTGCCTTCGGTCGGTTCATCACTTGACTGGAATAACATGGTGGTTTGGATGGTATTCTTGGACTAGGCAAACGCTTTTGACGCCATCAACAGAAGGGTGCTGTTCCACTCTAAACATCTGATCCAGTTTCTTGCGGACCACATCTTTTGCAGTTTCAGTAACATTTTCTGTATTCCTACTTTCTCCAACCTAACTTTCAAATTTTGATTGTCCCCTTTCGCGCCCGAATTGTGCACGTATGCAGTGATTAACACGTGCATCGATAAAATCATAGTATGTAACTACGGCAGATACCAACCCATGCCCTACGTTACCTACGCAAGCGCTAGTGGGAGGGTATGCGAGATATGGTTCAAACGGGGGTTTGGATAACCTGGTACATTCAGAGGTGAATGTCTCACACTGGAAGCCAAACAGACAGAGTAACCAGTTTACAGGGAGACTTGCGGGTATTCGGTGGCTAATAGAAGACCATGCAGTACTTCGTAAGTTATTATGAACCGGCTGACACAAATCCTGCTCTCTTATCGTGATGCCGTAATAGTTGTCGAAGTTGAGCAGACACACTAATGATTCCGTTTGTCACATCTGCCCGTCGTTCATGCTCTGGGGCTGTTGTGAAACCAGATGACTGACTCGCACCGAACGCTAACAAGGAGGTGAAATCAATTCGAGGAAGTTGGTGTGGACATCCAGTCGTTTTTAAGTATGCGGCGCCAACGAACGAATGTATTTTTCAAGCTGGACGATTAAGCTGCTCTGTTCTTGGAATCAACTCTCTTGGAGGCGTGATACTGTCGGTGAGGCTGTCTCAGATGTAAACCCGAAGGAATAAGATCGGCAGATACACTCGCAGATGCCTGTTAACAGCCACCGACTGATCTGAGCACGGTGAAGTTACAATAAGTACCATCATCGAATTTAAAAACGAGATGTCATTTCCTCTACGTTTCAATATAATATCACACTTCCCCTTCACAGTAATAGGTACCGGTATGTTCTGGGGGCTACGCAGGACAAGCTGCACAAACAGACAGCGCAGGTGCAGCGGGAGGAATTGGAACGAACGACATACACATACATATATATGTATGCTAGTTATCGCCTCAAAGAGAGAGGGTCTCTTCGGAGGGTTCACACCAAGTCGGAGATAGCCAGTTTAGACCCTCCAGAGCAATGCCTCCTCTCCGAAGTGGTATTTTAAGTCGGTTACTACATACATATGTATTATATATGAAAATTCCACCTCAGAACAGAGAAATGGATCTGGGGATTAACAATCTTTTTACGTTATGAGTACAACATTCCCTTCTCGCAAGAAAACTCCATCAAACAGATTCATTGAAAAGAATTTGTGCGACTCAGTAACAGGGCTTTCGACTAGGCTAACACTGATTCGTTTGACTCTGCGGGTTAACACTTGGGTAGAAGCAAGACAGCTACCATAGCAAGTGACACTTTCACCCGTGATATCCAACTTCATTTGCTCGCAACACAAACGAAACAGATCGAGTTTTGCTCACCCGAAACAAACCAAGACACATGAGAGACCTCCAGTTTGTTCCTAACTGCTACTCCTTTCGATACTAGCCATGAGGTGGGTGAGAACTCTCTGACAGCTCACTACTGGTTTCGCTGTCCTTGGAGCTCATCAGTTAACCTTAGTCCCCGAATCTCTGTTAACCTCATTCCCTCCTTTCGGTTGTTTAATCCAGTTGTGACGGTGGTTTGGAGATTCCTTCATGGAGGCGTCCCTCTTGCACCGCCGGACAGAGCGACCAAGAGTGTTGATGTCAACCATTGCACACTTTGTACCAGGAAACAATCTAAATAAAAGCTCAAACTTCAGGGAAAAACCGTCCGGCAAAGGAAATGCAACTTCCCGGAAGTAGAGAAGACCAATCATTAGTTTGTTTAACTTAACAAAACTTAACCAATGCTGCGGCTCTCAAATTGCCTCCTAGAATGCTGTAAATCAAACCTCCTTGTGGCCCTGACCGCTGTTCAAGTCATTTTCGGACTTTCAGTGTGTGAAAATGAAGTGTAAGTTGCCTATTAGGTTGGGCGTGTTTGTAGACTGACGGGGAACCGATTGGGGAGATCTGTTTCATAAAGCAGATTAAATTGGCGTCAAAAAAATATTTTGGCACAACACTACTTATAAGGTTGATGAGAACTTGTCAACAGAAACTCTTCAGTAACCTTATGAGCAGTGTAGTGTCAAGATATAGTTTGAGATCTTGATTGTCGTCTCAAATGAAACATGACGTGACCTCTGTACAGAACATCTATATGAAGAATCACACAAATGAGAGGTTCAGCTGGAACTTAGTTGAGTCTCCCGCCAAAATGTTGTCTGATTCCGGATTCGTTTCTGTTGAGGTGAGCAATACTTCTGAAGAGGGGGGTGCTATTGATCCATCGTTGTGCTGCACTCCGTCCCCTAACAATGGACTGATATCACCCAGATTGGTGAGGAAACATTTGCAATCAAAATGCATGGCTCAGCCAACAAACCAACGACAAAACAGACTGGGTGTTCTTAAGTTTTTCTCTTGAAGAAGGATGACCACGTAGAGACTCTCTTTCATGACGACCATTCCCCTAATTATGACGATCTTCAAGGAATTTTGCGAATTCAACAGAAAATGTACAGTCTAGAGGGACTACTTCCCTAGACCCTGCTGAAACATACTTTTCGCATATTTTTCGAATAGGTGAGGCTGTAAAAAACTTAGGCGATGAGAATTCCCCAAAATGTTTCGCGATTTGAGAGCCCACCCCAGGCCTACAAATGAAACTGGGGTGGTGAATGTACTAAAGGGCAAGATGGGGTAGAGGGGCTGGTGGTATTTTCTGTGAATGTGGGAGGGGGACGACACTGTACGAGATGCCTACAAAAGCTGTGACTGCTGTATACTGTAAATGGTTCGGTGGTTTCTAAAGCCTTTGTTACATCCAGCAATCAAATCTGTAACGGACTGGTCGTTCAGGATGTAGCCATGTTAACCTGCACATCCAGGTTATCCAGGACCAGGCTAGGAAAGGTGCGGAACTAAGCTAGTGTTAAAGCAAGACGTCGGGCCCATTAGGTCTCTTGATGGATATTCGTCCATTCCCCTGATAGAACCAAACAGTCAGTGAGTCCTCAGCCTTTTATGGGGTGATAGTCCCTCCACGCTCACCCCCCCCCCACAGCAACCACTGCTCTAGCGATGACATTTTGGAAAGCTGAACAGTCAGTTACGTCATCTTGGCTATCTGAAACGTCAGTCTGGCTGAGGTTCGATACAAACTACATACTGTCATTAATTTATCCAAAAGACGAATGAAACATCGCATTTCCCCAGTGTCCGGTTATTCCACTGCCGGTGGGCTTTCATAATTGTTGTCAGTTTCAACCCGATAACAGATCCGGTCTTCTTCCTCTTTTAGTGTTCTGAAATGATAATTACAGGGGATTTTCCACCCACATTATTGGAAGAAATGGGGGAAACAAAGACGGTTCTTCTAAGGAGGGGTTCTTCTTACGAGAGGCTTTTCCGGGGTATGTGACTATGTCATGAGTGCCATTCTTACACACTGTTCTACTTGTTTGGAAAGGGTCATTTTTATCAGTGCTGAAGGACTTCTTGATATATGCGGAGGACAACAGATAATGCGTAGCTTCTTGGCGGACGCCTTCAGTGACTAGTTAACGCGAAATGCAGTGTAAAACTGGTGCAGTCCGTGGATGAATTCCAGCAGATGCCTTCATATATTCAGACAACTGGTTACAGTAAAACTTGTTTCCCTGAAGCCGTTCATCACTATCGGGTTGCTGAAAAACTCCGCGTTTCCGCTTACTCTAGCCGCCCTGTGTGTGAGCTTCTCATGCAATCGATTGCACTCATACAACAGTGTATTTCGTTACCGTGTAAACAGTACGCGGTGTAATCGATCTAGTGGTTAGGTTGCATGGACTAGACCATACCCCACCGACCAACAGCTCGTGTGCGTACGAAGTGCGGTCCTCAAGGTCATGTCAGACTGCCGTCCAATGGGAACTAGGCCCTTGACAGATTCACTGTTGCGCACACAGCATAGGCAAAACCGGAAAACTGGTGAAGAGTGTTAATACATACTGAAAAGCTTCGAATGTAATGGTCGAATGAACCCTGTTGATGTGGCCTTATGGATTGGACAAGTGGTCTCCTTGAGTGTTGTTCGCTTTGAAGGCCTATGGTCGCCGCTCACTCGATGCCGAGCTGGCACCCTATTGGCTCTCCTCTGGTTAGGTAGGTCTCACTGACTATGCAGAAGTGTTTTTCCCATGAACTATTTGATTGACTGTAATGTTAGATCGTTTTTATCAATGATAATAAAAAGTCCGTCAGTCTATATGTCGACGGGGCTGTTTCGCCGTTTAGCGCATCGATATTGCAGTCTGATCTATTGTTTTTAAAGGCATCATCATATGGTCAAAGGGCGTCTAACGATTCCAGCGTGTTATGCTTTGAGGGACATGCCATGTCCAGACGGCAAAAATCAACCACAGGTAAGTGTAATCGCCACAACTGGCTTGCAGCATGTCAAACTTACCTGGCGGTTGCAAGAAGAAAAAGCAAGGATAGGAAGTAGAGATGAAAAAACTATCTAGATAGTCAAAGGCGTCCAAGAATATCACGCTTGGTGAAACAAAATCGCAAGTAAGCTTAACTACACACCAGTTAGCTGACCGCAATCTATATCAGGTTGTCGTGTAGGCTACTTTGTGGTTTGGTTGTGAGACGGCCTGTGCGAGCAGCGGAACGGAGACGTCTTCAGGTATTCGACAACCGTTATCTCAGAACCATAGCTCGTGTAAGTTGGTGTCAGTAGCGGGGAAATTAAATAAGCGATTGTTTGCTTGTGCAAAGGGGACTTCCGTCGAAGAGCGTGCCCAGTACCAGAAGCTGCGTTGGTTAGGCCATGTACTGCGTATGCCGAACCATCGTTTGCCGAAGAGAGTGCTGTTTTCCATGCCCAACTCAGAGCGGTGGAAGCAGAGAGGTGGCCAACCCTTGACCTGGCAGAGGGGTATGAAGGAGATTACGAAACGTTTGGGTGCTGTCAGTGCTACTCGCCTTCCAGGATGGGGACTGCGTGATCCCTACTGCGCCTGGTTGGCGACGCCTCAAGTTATGGCTGCTAATCGGTGCCAGTGGCGTTCTTGTTGTCAGTCGTTTGTGTTGATTTTATGTGCCCTGAGTTGTAGTGTTCAAGGCCGAAATATCCGAGAACTGTTAAACCAGACTGTATTCTACTTTATGCAGGCGTTATACACCAAGCCTGAGTGCAGAAAAGAAACTTTGATTTATTTGAGACGATCCTGCGGCCACACNTATATATATATATATATATATATATATATACTGACCAATCAGAATAGGAGTCTTTATCTGTTGCGTGTTGGGTGCTGTGGGCGCACTCAGCCGCAGTTCTCACACTGTTGGTTAGCTGCTTGCTTACTATGTTGTATACATTTGCCAGTACTCCAGTTGCTACACCAGAATGAACGGGTCCGGGTCTGTAGAGAGCCTATCAGCACCGCTAATAAAGACGTAACCAAGCTTGCCAAACTCAGCTGGAGTGTATCGCACCAAAGCGTAGGCGACTTCTCGAACCTCACAGGATGGACTGGTGGAGGATTCAGAATGGAGAAGATAGCAACTGCCAGTCCATCACCGATCAAACAGCCAAATGCCTTGGTTGCTTTACCTCTATCGACACGTAGTATCACTGCGTGTAGAATGTTCAAATTATAGCCAGAAACAGGTATCCAGACGTGTACATCCCAAGAAAAATGTCTTCGTGAAGTTTATACCCAATATTTCTGCTTAATTTACTCAGTGGCATACCACTTGGGTGTTAACGGGAAACTCACCCACCTGAATATCTCCTATATGGCATCTGGTTGAGTCCCTCAGTAAAACCAAACTGATGTGCCACTGAGTGTGTTTCACAAAGTTCGTGCAATTTGGTTTCAAGCAAAACATAAGGGTAACAGAAACTGGGGACTGCGCCTAATTGCTGATCCTGAAAAAGGGCAAAACAGGTTGCGGGCTTTCGAAGAGTGAGTATTGTTCCTACATGGGCGCGGTTTTCAGGAAACGTTAAACACCTGATTTCAAAAACAGACAGACGTTTGAATTTCAAATTGAAGTAAAAGATAACTTCAGCTTCTAGTGTCGAGATTTTCTGGCCACATTGCCTAATACTTTCGGGCAGAACTGCACGACAACGTCTGCAACCGGTCGATAGCAATCAATCGCGAATCGTGGTGTATTGGACTTGTTCTAGGACATGGTGAAAATTGTTCCCCTTGATAACGTTCGATTGAGACAAAGACTGACCCGATCAATACTAGTTAGACGAGCCCGTCTGGGCAGACAATTTGAAGGAAAGTCCAATTGGTCCCTTTTACAATGTCGACACACCGGCGGACCTTGACTCACCACCATTCTTGGACGACGGGGACAGTAAAATGTGCGGCTTAACCACTGATTTCCCGATAATGAGAATCGAAGTGCGCAGTCCACAAAATTACCGTGACTACAATGTTTTTTTCTGAACAGGATGTAGGAATATATATACAAAGTATATATTTATAAGATATATATATATATATATATATATATATATATATATATATATATATATTCATCCTGTTCGACTTAAAATTCGACTAGAATATCCACTCCGATCCACATGCTACCCAGATCTAGATGTCCATTTTGGACTAGGCACTGTCTGTGTCAACCGTGGGGCTTAGTATTTAGCAAAGTGATAAACATGGTGGTGCAACTGGTCCACATATGCTTTGAAGCTAAACTTACTCTCTGGAGGCCCCCTAGGTTGAAGGGAGACCTCATATAAATCACACGGAGATCCCTCGCTGCAAAATGGTCCGTCTTCTAGGAGAGCATCTTTGGCCGTACCCTAACTGGCTGAATGATTTTCCCCTACTTGTCTCGTAAAACAGAGCCAAGCTATTAGCGACATACACTCATTTACAAACAAATTTGGTTTTGCGAGAGACTCACCTGGAACCCAGCTGAATCTCTCGTTTGTGATGTTTCCAATCAAGCTATATTACGCTGTTGCTTCCTTGACGGGTGAGCTGTCGGAGTCCCCTTCGTTCCATTATTAGGGCAGCTTTATGAGGATGAAATCGTCACAAGTCTACTCGATGGTTACAAAAGGTTCAATTCCTTTCCATCACATTCGGGCATACCTGATATCCGATTACTGTTGGTCGGATTAG
>SJOL01009574.1:494103-504996 GCA_004794785.1 Opisthorchis felineus | reverse complement strand
ATATATATATATATATATATATATATATATATATATATATATATATATTCATCCTGTTCGACTTAAAATTCGACTAGAATATCCACTCCGATCCACATGCTACCCAGATCTAGATGTCCATTTTGGACTAGGCACTGTCTGTGTCAACCGTGGGGCTTAGTATTTAGCAAAGTGATAAACATGGTGGTGCAACTGGTCCACATATGCTTTGAAGCTAAACTTACTCTCTGGAGGCCCCCTAGGTTGAAGGGAGACCTCATATAAATCACACGGAGATCCCTCGCTGCAAAATGGTCCGTCTTCTAGGAGAGCATCTTTGGCCGTACCCTAACTGGCTGAATGATTTTCCCCTACTTGTCTCGTAAAACAGAGCCAAGCTATTAGCGACATACACTCATTTACAAACAAATTTGGTTTTGCGAGAGACTCACCTGGAACCCAGCTGAATCTCTCGTTTGTGATGTTTCCAATCAAGCTATATTACGCTGTTGCTTCCTTGACGGGTGAGCTGTCGGAGTCCCCTTCGTTCCATTATTAGGGCAGCTTTATGAGGATGAAATCGTCACAAGTCTACTCGATGGTTACAAAAGGTTCAATTCCTTTCCATCACATTCGGGCATACCTGATATCCGATTACTGTTGGTCGGATTAGATTTCCATTGACACCGAGTGCCAGAAGCACTCACGCTCACTCGCATTTTTAGTCACACTGCAAGTACCACGTTTGTTGAGCTTGGTTAACGCTTTATTGATTTAGACAAAGTGAGTTGTTCCCATGCGAGTACGGACTGAAACCACTCGCATAAAAAAAGAAACTCCGAACCTCCAAATCTGAATTCTAGCTTAAAGTACAAACTGTGGGATATACAAAAAGAGAAGAACAGATCAGAGCCGCCTAGACTTTTTTCCAAAATACGTTTTTGTTTTTTATGGCAAATTTTCCAATCAGAAAACAACACCTCTCAGAAGAGACCAATTTTGATCCGTCTCCCCAGAGAGTTTTAGCTATTTTGGTCCATTAAAATCTGCTCAAGATGTACTTTCCTATTTGCCTACCTTTTAGAGTTCGTTTCCGCTGGCGTTTCCACAAATATTTTTAACTCTGATTTGAATCCGTTTGGCCTATTGATGAGCGTATATTTCGGTGAGTTGTATTCGCTTCGCGCTGTTTTCTAGATTGTTCGTGGCCGGATGTTTGTTTAGTAACGCCTCTCCCCTCACGTTTTTATTTTTACTGTTTATAACACATATATAGGTGCATGTTTGAATACACTTCGTTCCTTGTCGTACAATCAATATTTCTGAAAATAACTACCGTACCAGTAACAATGGGTAAAAGCACATTTGGGGTAGCATGCAGCACGCTGTAGCATTTCCAACAGGCTCATTTTCTCAGCAACATCTTCAGAGAGGAATGCAGTGAATCACTTGGCTGGACATTGCAAAGGTTCGCAAATTTGATACCGCACTCAGCGAAAATCCGCTGTTGATTAGTTCACGTCTACAAACTTGTGAGTACAGCCCGTACAGTTAAAGTCTTTGTGTTCTGAAAAACGGAGCAGAATTCTATAACCGATCATTGCTGACTTGCTGACATCACGTACAATGCCTACCTCGTCAGTCTTCCGGAGCTCCTGGGGAGATCTTACATTCGAAAGCATCCAGAAGTATGCGAACCTAAGGAACCGTTTATGTCCACCAGCTTCTGTGACATTTAAGGTCTGAAAGGTTCATCTAGAAGACCTGACTAGTCGACAAAATCAAACGCACATTTGAATTCAAAGAACACCAGGATTTTGGGTCATCTGTACATATGGCACTGCCCTGACGAAGACGCAGCCTTAATCCGATCGGAACTGTTTTTGTTGTTCACTGGTCGAGCTTTCCCATGTCACTGTGGTATGCCGAAGGAGCAGTAACACTGGAAGCCTGGTTCCAACGGGGGTTAGACCGAAGCGCCTGAGAATGCACGCTCCTTTGAGGGTACCATTTTTGAAGATGAGGACTCATCGAATCGAACCAGGTGGTTTCCAGATGGACGCAGACAAGTCATACAGGCACTGACTGAGGAGCTCACCACAAAGCAGCTGGAAGCGAAAGCAAGGTGATGCTTCAGCGATGAAGCATTTCGCGTGTTCCTGAGGTTGAATTCATTAGGGTATACACTAGCAGCCTGCGTAGAAACTAGCGGGTGGCCAGATGAATTGCTGCTCAAAGAATTCTGTCCAGCCCTGGAAGAGTCTAGCTTCGCTGGATACCACAGTGCCATTGTGATCTTGATGAAAGTTTTTCAAGGAAATGTTGCATGAATCAACTCGAACGATCTGCAGACATTTCTAACGTTTTCCGATTCTTTCATGTCTTCGGACTACTGAATCTACCAAGATTCCAGATCTATATGTTGGATCAATTCTACCTGGCGTCCGTTGACTCGAGTTGTTGTTGCCGCTGACAAGGTAAAGCGTAAGGACTACTGCATGATTACAGTTCATATAGGTATTCCAGAAAGAGCAGCAACTAGTGACCTTACTTGCCATCGGCAAACGATGGGGCTGGGGTCCAGACGGGGCCGATAGCACTTTGCTAAACATTTCCAAATAATCCAGAAGTTTGTTTGACAAAGGTGAAATCCATGCCATCACGAAGTGACTGGATCTTACCGTGGTGTGTGCCTCCGTGCCCCAATGGGCTATACTGGGGACTGTGCATGCTACACTCTCACAGCCTCTCATACCAGGCTGGTTAGTAGCTAGAGGTCTGACAAACACAGTCTCCTGGTCCTCCAGGTTGGGGGTTGGAACATGCGTGGTGACTTGTACTTTAAAAATAATACTGCACCTAAATTTCCGCCAAATAACACTGCCTTGCTGTCAGGCTTTTCGGCCAGGGGCTTTGGTCAAGGACCCCAATCGTCCTCCTGTCTAGGTGTGAGCGCCCTGGCAGTATTCCAGCTCATAACCATGGTAGCTACGGCCAATAATACTCTCATGCCACGTCGGCCGTCGCCTGATATCATCAGCTAGGTCGCCTTACTTGCTGCATACAGCGGGGCGGGTAAACCACAGCAGGCTACTGCTGACGCCTCCATTCTTTTTCTCTCACAAACCCGTTCACCTTGCATCGGTTTTCACCGCAACATCCCTGCGTCAGCCGGCGCTGACAGCCTCAGGCTGCTTGAAATCAATCTTCAAGCCTCGACGCCCAGTCTATCTGGCCGCCTTCAATGTCCGCACTCTGAAGCAAGCGGGCCGACAAGCTGCTCTTGCTTTCACACTGGACTCGCTTGGCATTGATGTGTGCTGTGTCTCAGAAACAAGAATACAAGATGCAAGCACAGTGGTTAGGCTGACCGCACCATCACTCTCCACTCATTTCCGGCTGCACACCTATGGTGATCCAGAGGCTGCTGCGGCAGAAGTTGCAGGGGTTGTTATCGCCCTAAGTCACCGGGCGAAAGGATCCTTGCTTGACTGGCTATCTGTTGATACTCGTCTCTGTGCGGTTCTTATGGCAACGTCTGCGAAGGAATCTCACAAGTGGAAGGTTGATCGTTGCCTGTTTTTCGTGTCTTCCAACTGACTGAAGCTATGACACCATCAAAGACAATTTTTATGACGCATTGAGTGCACTAGTGCGGCGAGCTAAAAGCTCAGATATTGTTGTGGTTGCCAGAGATCTGAATGTACAAGCGGGAAGGCCTAGCACATCCTGGACCCAATTCGGTGGTTGATATGGACTGAACTCGGTAGACACGGACAAGGACGAAAGAGTGTTTTAGCTGTGTGCTGACCGCAGATTGTTTCTAACGTCCGATGTAGGGCAGCAAAGCATTTGTGTTGAACACTTGTGTTGTGCTGTCAATGATGATGACGATAATGATGATGTAGTGATGTGGTCCGCCTTCCAGAATGGGGCCCCCTTGAACCCTCGTGAGCTCAAGTGAAGAAGTTGCAAGCAATGGCTGCTGATCGAGATCAGTGGCTCTCGCGCTATAGGTTTTTTTGCAACTGTCTTATCAACCACTTGGAGGTGTAGGCACCCCAGATAGACCAGCACCAGATCCCCTCCCTCACTCACTCTTTCCTCTTCTTTCATTGTCAGTCTTTATATAAAATTAGGAAAACTTTGTGGATGTACGGCAGTGAGGGATTAGTGTTAGCAGTGATGTCTCTGATGATGATGAGGCATCCATTTGAGCTAAGCAGCACGTGACCACGTGGTGTGAACTGGGTGAGTGAAAGATGAGTGGCGCTATTCTCTGGCTTAGAGCGAGCTAATCACACTGTCGATTTGCAACTCGCGGCCAAACAGTATAGTGTACAACTACCGACCAAAAGGTCCAAGGATATTCTTGAGGGGCGAACTGCTGGTGATTCCCAACAAAGATGAAACGGCTGCACAGTGCTTTTCGGGTATTCATCTTAGGTTGATTTCACTTGTGGGACGCAATCTTGATCGGAATTTTATCGCAACACTTACTCTTGAGCAAATTTTATTCACAGGCTGCATCCTCGGGGCCACACTGCTTGCTGTATTCATTTTCTGCACCCTCTGGCTCTACCGTGTGACTAGGTAAGTACTCACGGACTAGTTTTCAGTGCCGGATGCATAGCTCGCGTTTGGCTATCCTGTGAATTTGTTTCCATAAAAGTGTACTGCACAAACAACTTATTTCGGTAGGATCGGTGACAACAGCTCATTCTGAACTCTCAAACTAACTGATTACAAGAGATTTAAAGTCCTATGATTCCAGTGGGTTCCACAATGTAAAACACGAAACAAAAAATAATGTGCAAATTTATGTCTAATTTTGGAACGACTGGAAAATATAAGCTCGCTCTTTCGACTACTACGGTGTTTATACACCGTCCGTTTAAAAACTACCACTTTTCGGCACTTACGTACAAGTTGTTGTTCAAGTGAAACGTAAGGTTGATGGACGCTCAAGTATCACACCCACTTGATATGACCCAAGAAGGTCGAAACCGGTAATAAGCCATCGAGGAGTTTTCAGCAACCTTATGAGTATTGTGTTCCGCCCTGTTTTTCACATACAACTTATGTAATTTTAAACCCTGAATATTGTAACTTCACAGACAACTGGGCAAGGCGAACGCACATCGACTTCCGAAATGCGTGGGGTCAGAGAAAAACCGGAACGTGATGCCTGAGTAAACAAGTGACTGATTTGTAACCTCACTTTGACTACTGTTTGGTCCAGTTATTAATTCTTGGGAGAGTGTTGAATACATTTAGTAGAAAAATCGACTAGAAAGCATTCCTTTCAGAAAGTTGTCTGTCACGTGCACTACTCTACCCGCGCTGTTTGCTAACAACTGCCCGTAAGCTCCCAGCCATTGTTGTGGATACGTAGGTTCACTGTTTGTACGGGGACTGGTTGCCTACCCACAATCGTGGCTCCACTATCTCACCACCACTATCTCACCACAAGAGACAACATGTGACTTTGATGACCTTGATACAATCACAAACACACGAAGTTTTCCATTACGCAGCCACTTCTGTGGACCTTCGTTTTTTTTGGCAAGATTTGTAGGGCGTAATGGCCAGGCGATAATGGTGTATTAGTCTACATGACAAGCAGTGCCTCTTGGGTTCGCTTGCTGAAGTTTAGTGTCTGTTTTTTTAGAAAAGAAACTACTCACAAGGTTGCTGAAAACTCTTCGACTTTAGTGCCTGTTGTTGTAACAGTCCAAAGTAATCACGCTCAGGTTGACTTTTTGAATGAACCTTCCACGGGTTCTGAAAGTATCTTTAAAGCAGTCTGTGACAACTGTTCACGTCTTGAAGGTGAATGAACTTCTAAAGCTTTTATTCAGCTAACTTGCTCCGGCCTTCACTTCAGTAGATTGTAGTGAGCCCGTGAACAACGTCAGTGACTTGAAACAATACACTATTTGTAGGGTTGTTGAAAACAATTCGACAGCTTACTACTAGTTTCGCCCTTCCTGGGACCCATCAGACGGACGTGGTACCTAAACTTGCATCGGCCTTGAATCAGACAACAAGCTGGGGCTGGGCAAACTAAAGCAACGCGCCAAGATTACACATATGCCCTTATTGAACCCGGTTCCTCTGACTGTGCGCTGGATGAGAACGACATTCCCCCCTGCACAAATATAATGTAAAATGTCTGATTCATTTCACTTATTCAGTCACCAACAGAAAGCTACTGCCTTGGTATGTTGTTTCCTTGCAGTTTTGCATGCGCAGTTGTAGATGGGACGGAGAAACCTGTCACTGAACCGCGAGTGAATAACGTTGCTACTTTGAGTGATACCAGGAAATGATTTCATATCTGGAGGTGAATGCTTCTCACAAGACATTTCTTGTGGTTTTTTGTCAGATTCTTCTGTTTCGTAGGCAATGTCCTATCATAAAACGTTTTAGGTTAGATAATGTCACCATATCCAGGGGGTAATGTTCAAATATTGATAGGTCGGGTGCTTTCATTCGCTGTTGATCAGATGTCAGTTGATCCGTTTGCCAAGCCTGACATTTGGCTTGGAAAGGCCTAATCAGCAATCGTACACTGACTCTATCTCCTCGTATAGTAATGAAGCATTTGCAAGACATTTGTGAAGATTGGCGCACAGACCAACGCAGATCTGATCAACGGCCAATTCCGAGTGGATATTGTATGTTCGGAGACTACTACATACTGTGTTGATACAAGCGTTGTGACTATGGTAGACAGACAGGGTATCAGCGAATACAAGAACAACTAACCTGAAACGCCATACTGCTTTAGAAAATGAAAGTGAACACCTTCAAACCGTAAAGCTTGATATTCAAGTAGAAAATAAATTTGACAAGGAATCGGGGACCAGGGTCTGGCTGATAAAGACCCTGGAAAAGCGAAAACGGGTGTTAGCTGTCAACCTAATGAATAGTCTTGGGTCAGGCTCAAAACTCCTTTAAATGTCATTTCAATCACATTCACGGTTCAGCTGCTGGACTGCCATACAATGATCTCTTACTGCTAAAGACGAACAGGATTATAGTTGTGAGCGTTGTACGCTTTCAGAAAACACACGGCAACCTGCGTGACCGGCAAGCGTAGTCGACTTTCCTTCTTACTGTCCATTTTTGCTTGAATTTTTCTTTACTTCGACATTCAACGCACTGCCAAACCACAAGTTATTTTACATACAGACCTGCCAAAAACCAAGAAGAATCCGTCCAGATTAATCAAACTATGAACGGAATTCACACCTTCGAGGACTCTAAACTGGCCACCTCTGCGCAACGCTACCATTTTGCCTACCAGAAAAGACAGATGCTCTCCCGTACACCGTAAGTTTGTTCTGCTTAGTAAACTGTTGCCTGTATATTACTATTCACTAGTTAGTCTCAGTTCCTGGTTGAATGCAATAAGTCTCGAAAGAACAAACGACAAAAATTAAACCTTTCGTCTAGGAGCAGGCGTAAAATGCTGCATTAAAGGCAGCTACGAAGAAGCTGAAAGTATCAGTTTTGATCGTGAAGATCATACGTCTCAGTTTTAGCCACCGACCTTTATGTCGAAGCCTTGAGCAGATTCCCGATCATAGTTAGGTCGGGGGCATCAATGGGCTTCGGTCAAGCTGCGTCCGCTCACACAATTCGAAATTGTAAGGTCGAACGGAAACGACCTAAGCCATGCGTGGTATCCAGTTTGACACAATGATTTGAAGCAATCAAATGTTAGAGAGCGGCGCTTTCGATTTTTACTCATACCGGAGATGCCCTCTGGTCATCTTCACTATTTATCCGGTCGTTTGTTCGGCATGTCGTGCTGGACAAAAACGCTGGAATCGTACACCTACATGCAGCCGAGAGTTGACTTGTTTTTGAGGCAATAACAGGCCATCGGTCGGCTGATGAATATGAGTCTACGCTTGACCATGTTAAAGGTGATGCAGAGGTGATTAGATAAACGGTTGGCAAGCTGTTTTGCTCACCAATCAAGAAACAACGGCTGCAACCATTCACTAGAATAGATTTTGTAAGCTCACTTCGTTAAAACTTCGATTAAATGGCACCTGCTTTGAATGAAGCGTTAATTAGAAAGCGGAGACAGTGACTCATGCAGTCGGGTTTACAATGGATAGATCGGGACAAAAGCGTGAATCTGTTGTGAACAAATTCCCCCGGGTCTCTGGAGAGATCAGTTTTATGAAAAACGAACCAGAGATTCGGATGGATTCAGCTGAGTCTCCCGTCAAAACCAAATTCGTATTTGGTGACCTGCTTTAATTTTAAGGAAGTATTTTCGAACACTTAATACAGTTACAATTTGTACAATAACTTTCCTATAACGGTAGATCAGATGCCTACCATATCGTGACTTTGTTTTTCATTCCTGTTTGAGTCCGAGTACAGGCTCCAAGGACAAGCATTAGACCAGTATGTCTCAGATTTACGTTTTCAAGGTCACTGAATTTGTAAGCATACACAGCGATTGAAGTGATCAGTTCCATCTCGTCCTGTCGTTGAGGGCGTTCAAAGGGGCTGGAGTTTTCTTGAACCAGACCTGTGGGATGTTGGAGTTGCTTCACGTTTCTGTCTGCAATTAAAAGGACACTCCTTCAAAGGAAATTTATTATCCGCTGCAGGCTTTTGTATGTGGAGACTGTGTTGTATTTGCAGACATAAATCATCCATAATGCAATTTTTGAAAATCGAGATTATGGAAGTCCTTCCTGATAGTCGCAGAACGTCTGCTTTACAATTTTACATAAATTTGAGACAACCTATGTTCCATTGTGTCCTTCAATGGTAGTACGTCCTTTTTCAAAGGTATCGCTGGGTGGCTAGTGTTGAGGAGTTTGAGTATACTGTGTTCCTCTTACACGGTACGCTTAACCTCAGCAGGTTGCGGCAAGTGAATGGCTTCCGGGCAGGTGAGGTGGATTAGCTGTCAAGCACTAACTGTCATGGAAAGGCGGTTTTCCCACTTTTTATTGTTAGGAATTAAGAGAGAACTATGCAGGTCTTATAATGCCTACAGATATTTCTGAAATGTTAATTCCAAAGTTCAAGTTCCTGATACTCAAGAAGCAAACTTCTAATGACCTGATTTTGTGCATCTTTGCAAAAATACACACTCCTCTGTCCTAATTTGAAGTCGTATGATGGACAGTGTGTGAAAGATATCCATTCTGCACCGATATGCCTTCGTTAAAATGAAAAAAGTGTTTGTGGTGAGTTCCACGTTCTGTTGGATATTAAGAAGAGCACATGCATTGTATTGTGAAATGGATTTACTCCTTAGACGCTCCATCTAGGTGGCATCCCATCTGGCTGGAATTCAGTGGTGAAAAGGTATACGAGTGATGACTGTGTCTACTTCAAACTCAGGCTATTAGACGAACGTGGGTGTTTCAAAGCAGGACGTCTTGCAACACTACTAGCCCATCCGCGCGTCTATTCCGGTGGCGTTTTCGCGTAGTTGGGTTGTTCACCATTAGTTTGTATCAATTCAGAGCCAGTCTTGGCTTCCAAACCAGAAACTTCTCCATTTCGGAGTGAATGTTTCATTTATTCACAGGAGCGGTGATGGTGATCCTTCCAAATCACCCGACCTGAAAGATGATGCCAAGGACACCATTTATGCATATCCAGGTCTTGGTTCGGTGAGTATCTCATCCTAATTTATCCTTTACATTCCGCGTGAATTAGATTCAATTTTATCGAGCAGGGCTTTATCTACTCGTATTTATTTCAGTAGTGATAAAACGAAGTATTGAAATATAGACCGGCTCCCAGCGGCACTTCCTCGGGCAGTCTTTCTCTTGATGGGCTGCTTGTCTAGATGAAAGGGATGAGTGGGTGTGCGTTCAAAGAGCATTCATTTTTGAAATTGGCCTGGAAACGGTTCCCGTTAGCTTCAGCTACCTTCGGAAGCCTTACTAATGGCAACTGGAGTATAAATGTTTCAAATTTTTACGGATGTATCTGTAGGTGAACACTTGACAAGCTAAACAACTGTGTGCTTGCACTTCGGGATAGCAGGTATCTGCCAACGCCGGATTCGTGAGGCAGTGTGCATGGAACGACATGTGCCCGAGGCACTATTTTAAATCTTTCACGTAAAACAAACTGAAGTCAACGCAGCAACATCTCAAAGGTCTGTGCAAGTCGGACTCTTTGACATTGAATTCTAAGCTTGTTAAGTCCTCCACTTCTGGGCTGCAGTTTTCGCCTTTCATTGCTAGTCTCAGTCGACTTTTTTGAGTCAGGTCGTAATGGACTGCAGAACGTTTTCTTTCCTTTCACTGAAGACCACGGAACACCCTTCAGCTATAGACCTGGACAACGAAGCAATTCATTCTCGAACTTGATCATGACGAAGGTTCAGAAGGAAACGCTTGCCAGCCAAGGTCTTCGTGTTCCAGCATTTGAAGGCCAGTTTCGTGGACCCGCCTGTAGGTTTGTCACACACCTGATCTGGTGCGTACCAACGAGTGTACGGTGGATAGCAGGTCTAGACAGACGACAAACCTCTGATCGTGCGCAGAACCAGGTGAGCTTCAGGAAAGGGAGGATATTACTGCGGGCAACGGAAGGGTAGGAGGCAATTCAAGCCCTACGGTGACGGCAATATGATCAGCTGGTACTCATCCAAATTCGGTTCAAGGCTCTCCAATCAGTCATTGGAATACTTCACCATGTACAGTTGAAGGCAAACACAAGCTAAGTTCATCCAGTCGGCAGGATCCGTTTCTTTATTCCGAAATACATACAAACAATACAAACAAACAACACCGATGCTGATGCGTGCATCAACAACTCATGAGCTTGCCTTGTTTTGCTCTATATCTTACCTGTTCGCTTGCATCATTCTGAACTGAGCACGGAAAACAACACACTGTTCGGCAAAAATGGTTG
>SJOL01009574.1:455960-482294 GCA_004794785.1 Opisthorchis felineus | reverse complement strand
ACCGTATAGAAACCCAGCTCCGACTTTGTTTTGCCTTTCCGGAGGTTCTGGTATTACGCGTCACTCGAAGATACCGTTTGCTCGTTATATGGATGATGAGATTGTTGGACGAGACCATACAGCAACTGACGCCTCTCATCGAGAGTCGGATTTTGCCACATCTTTGAAGACGCTGAAATGGCCTACCTGTAATCCTGATCGGAGTTCGTCGTGCGGATCGACGTTAAAAATGGGTTCGCAAAGTTCGGCTGCTTTATACCATGCTGCAGTTTGGACGAATCACCATCGTTAGAAGTCGTGTGAGCGGATTATTTCCAAACACTGCTCAAAAACTGGTGATTCAATGTGTATGCGTGCTCTAGCTATTCAATCAACCGTATAATCATAGACAAACGTGACGGTCAAGATTCTCTGGCCGCGCGCACAGGGATACTAACCCAATGACGATTAATTCCCGTGATGTCATGCAGCTTCCCAAACATGTGACCTTTCAATATTCGATTGGGCACTTAGAGGTGTGGTGAAAGTTGGTACAACAGAATTATTTGGGTTGGAAAGAATATTCTGCTCAGAACCTCAGAGGTTATATGTGCTTTCCATCCGAGGACACCTCAGTCGGGGGCTAATCTACACCACATAGCCTGGCGTAAACTGAGTGAGTAACCAGTGCCACCTCGAGGTTTGCGATAGAGTTTACAGTTCCACTCTTCCTAAGTCTCATAAAGGAAGTTCAAAAAGGACGAATTTGAAGAACGTGAAGATCTTGCAACGTGGAAATGCAAAACACGGAAATAAGTACATAGAAGTGCAGTAGTCTTCAGCGAATCCAACCAATCAGAGCACAGAAATTGATCCTTGCTCTGTGGTCTATCCCTCTACGAAAGAAGAACAGCCAACCCACTGGAAACCATGAATCAGGATCGGCTATCAGACCAATGGACCAATAAACAAGACAGTGTGTGGGGAAAAGTACGGTGAGGGGACCAAAGAGGTCATCCAGACATCAACCAGTCAGAAGATAGGTCAGACAACAAGCCGATAGGAGAGCCTACTCAACCACCAATGGCTTGAGTAAGCTCCGAAAGACCCACGCACGCACAAAATCCGAGCTTTCTTACTTTAATCTTAATAAACTCTCTTCACAGTTTGGTCGAAAAACCACACGACAGAAGTGTCTTTTACATGAAACAACTACTAAAGGCTGTGCCAAGGAATGATGAACCCGTTTGCCTCTAGTTTGGGGGTAAACTCGGTGTGAACTGTGAGTGTACCCTCTTTTCCAGTACGACAATTGAGCCTGTTATCTTCAACGCTATTCAGCTGGTACATTACTTCACCAGTTTAACTGTCAAAGGTAAACTAAGCTCCCCTGCTGAATCTAACAAGCTGAGCAGGCTGAGGCGCGTCGGCACTGCGGAATCTGATTTCAACAGGGACTTGTGGCGTCAGTCATTACAGTGGCTAGGAGATAGTTTCTCTGATTTCTATATCTGTTAGTTTGTTGATGAAATGGCAAAAAAATGGTTGTCTGTGGAAGTAGTGAAATATAAAACGGTGCCCTGTGAAATGGTGACTACTCTTGTTTTCGGCCTCGGGTAGGAATATAAACACATTCACCCGAAATATGAGAGAAGCGCTGTCATTGTTCATGTTATTGTGGGGGGTCATTGCTACTGACTTTTCAGAAACAGTCTGTGATTGTTCCATTTTAATAATATGAAGCGGTTAGTCATTCTGATGAATTTTAAAAGCCTAACGAAAGAGAGTTCGAATGCCGTTTTCAAACACGGCACATGTCACATAGGTGCTGAATGTGCAAACATAGAAATCGATGTCGAAAATCCAAAACTTACAGTCATATATAGAAATAGATACAGTGGCCACATTGATGTGTGACTCAAGGTCATTCTCAGGTCTTTTGGCACGCATAGCTTTTGTCCAGTATGTGCTTCAAGAAAAGTCAATAAACGAGGCAGTTGACGTGTCATTCACCGTTTCCATCCACTGGTTACCTATCTGACAGTGACACTTTTCCCTTTCAGCAAACAACGCAGTAAGAAGCGAAGGAGTTTATTCTGCTATGGGGTGACCTGTTCAACTTGGCTAGAACACATGATGATTCCTAGTAAGGGTGAGAACCGACAGTGAGCTTTTCCCCTGTCCAGAACTTGATGTGCGTTGGATTCTATAAGCATGTGCGAAAAACCTACATCGTTAAGAATAACCTCACCAATACTGAGTGATCTTCACACATGAAACACCTAAAATAAGTCTCGGCCGCTAGATTTTCGGGTCCAGAGAAGGTCGAAATGATAGACGGCGACATGTTTTACAGGTTTCACCTAAAAGTTTTGTTGTCGTGGTCAAAGAAGTCAGTCAAGAAAGGGACTTGGTCCCCTCCGGGGAAATATCATGTTGCCAAGTTAAACTACTGAGTTTTTATTAGATTACAGTCTTACTGAAAGCAGTTCTGAATCTTGCATAGATAGCTCGAATGCGCTTGGCTCCGTTTGGTCCATCTCCTGATTAATTCTTTAGTCGCTTGTGTCAGATAATGCATGCCTCCGATCTAAAGATGCCACCTTGACGTGGTGGTCGTGCTTGGGTGCTGCAATGATCCCGTGGGCTACACTGGCTGGAACTTCGTTCCACAAGGTGCAACCATGCCAGGAAACCCAAAGGGGACCAGCCAGACCAAGAGCAGCGAGACCCCGTACTACGAGTAATCGTGCTACGAGGCGGTCTGGGTGTAAAGTCTTACTGTCCTCTGCGACAGGAGTGTGAAGGCAGTAAGGTGTTTCCCCCAGGCGATCAGCATGTCCATATTTATGGAAGCAGCGATACTGCCTTGCCCCGAGGAAGGACGAGTTGGAAAAGTCGGCGCTGATAACCGCACACTCCGATCGCCCAACGGTTGACCATGACCACCCGCGCATTATTCAATACGGTCGAAATACTTTAAAAACCAGAGAGTCTGGCGCTGCTCAAACGGCAAATGCTGTGCGCAGATGCATCAAAAAGGACACAGTGATGCCTTACTCATTGCACCCTCGGGTTAGACCATCCCCTGCAGCCGAGCAGGTCAGACTATTGAGTTAGAGGCTAGGGGCAGAGCCCCCGAACACAACCCTACATCTTCCCACGACCTCGTGGGTCAGACTTTTTAGCCAAAGGCTCAAAGTGGGGTACCTCAACCAAACCTTCTTCCTCGGCCTGCGCGACCGGGAAGTATCATTTACCCGCACAGTTCTGTGTCCACAAACCCAACCCCTTTCCACCACACAAGCAAACGTCACTGGGGCATTTGACTGTCGATTATCTGACCGTTAGGCCTTATGCTCCCCGCTGCCTATTAACAGTAAACAAAATAACACCTTGCAAAATACAAAAAATCCTTTCTGCGTAGGAGCTCTCAACGTCCGTACTCTATGTCAAATTGGCAAACAGGCGATGCTCGCTGAAATCTTATACTCCATTAAAATCGATGTATGCTGTCTCGGAAGCTCGCATACAAGACCCAGGCGTGGTTATGCATCTCAAAGCGCCAACGACTAACTCAGCTCTTTTAGATTTCTCCCTCCGTGTTCGGTGATCCAGAATCCATGACTCGTGGAATATATGGCGTGGGAGTTGCACTCATCCCCGGAGCTAAAAGCGTCCTGCTGGATTGCATTCCAGTGAAGCGATCTTTGCGTGATATCTAGCTCAGTCGATCTCAGTGCTTCTCGACATAAAAAACGGTGCCTGTTTGTAGTGTCCGCATATGTCCAAACGGACTGCAGTTCTGACGCTGAGAAGGTAATTTCTATCGAGAGTTACCCGGGCTCATTCGTCAAGCAAGAGGCACCGACATTTTTATCCGTGCGGGCGATATGAATGTCCAAGTCGGTCGTCTGATTGTGTACAACGTGATTCCCCGTTTCGTTGTTTCCGTTTTTGCGCTTATACCGCCTTGCTTGTTTTGACTTGAACGCAAACCGCTCTTTAACCTTGTCATCGCATGTCTTGTTTAAAACAACACGTGGGTTTCGCCATCTTGTTGTCGCTTTGTCTTGACTCGGTGTGAACCTTAAGATCCTGTTTGGAATTAGCAGTTCCTAAACCGGTGTATAGAAGCCGGCGTAGCCCCACTATTTGAGGTTTGTACAATTTTATTGTTTTATTATTATGTTCACGTCAAACGCTTTCGTGAACAGAACCTATAAGGACTGGTTCCGTTCTTGGAATTTATCCTGAAGCTGACTCACTGCAAAGGTAGGCCCATTTTTTAGTCTCTTCCATGAAATTTTATACGTCACCTTAACACTTCTATGTGGTCTTTAAGGTACGTACTCCCGTGCCCATTTTCGGTCGGTGATGCTCTCTTGGTGTCCACTCAACTGTAAACTCCAATCAATTTTCCAACCTTGATTTGGTTTTGGTTTCAAGGTAAAGCCGAGTTTGGTTTACGTCTCAGTTCACGTTCACAGAGTTATCTGAGTACTCTATGCAGGCACACAGGCGTCTAGTGCGATGTGCAAAAGGCTGAAAACGCAGAGGGACATAAGCCAAATGCGTGGGCGTTGATGCTGCTCTCGTTTGCCGTTGTTCGTTCTGTGTGTTGCAATGGGCGCATACTTGCACATGCCTTCAACTTAGCGTCTCACGTGATGAATTGCGTTGGTGTTGCTATGCTCAACGTCATCATGGGGCCGTAAAACGCAAGCCGAGTTCACAGAGCTCACTTTTTATCTGGCTGGTCCAGCTCACATTCTCCGAAGTATTGCAAACTTTACACACAATCATGCAAATAACCATACAACGTGCGCGTAAGTTTGAGAATAACAGACGGCTAAAAAATTAATTCCTGCAGTTACAGGGTAAGTAACAACAAATAAGACTCAGATGTTGGGACAAGCAGACTTTGATCGTGACACCGCTTTCCACTCATTCAGGAACGGGTAGTGTTCTTGAGGTGGGACTTACGCCAGTATGGCTGGCAAGTCAACAGGCATAAAATATCGACTACCAGAATGGATTTGGCAGGTGATCAGCTAATCTTGTTCCCGTCCTCACTTCGGGTCCGGAAAAACTGCAGATGGCGTAAGTATGATCAGAATAAGAGGTTTCACTGACTGAACTGAGGACTTTGGCGCGTGGAGCACAAAAGAAGTGCACATGAGCCTGTCAGTCTCAAAAAGATTATGAGGAAATTGTTTTCTAACTATTGAGAAAAAACGCCATTATTCTCATTTCGATTCGAGTTGTTTCTCAAGAAGTATGTCCCATTTTCGTGAGAAATTTTGAGCTCCATCAAGTGAGTCGTTTATCTCTTCGATTTACGACTCACGAGTGGGTAGAACTGGACTCAGACGCGTGCATCTTACTACTGGATGCATTCACTTTAGGCATGAAATGTTGGTTCCGTTGTTCCTTCTTGGCATATTGCTCTTCTGCTTGGTTGTTTTAGTTCCTAAAATAGTTAAGGACTTAGATCAAACGTCGGTATCTTTACATGAAAAGCTATTACTAGGGAGGCGGCATTTTGTCCCCTCCAGAGTGTGCCTAGGGACTTTTTCCCGGCATTCTGTTGGGGCTTGATCTCGGTCGAGAGGGCAAAGTAGTGTGCGCTGACATCAAAAATTAGCTGCCAAAGAACAGCTCTCTTAACCCGTAAAAACAGTCTGTTAATCATTTTTCTGATATTATCTGAACGCTATACAGACGATATGCTCGTGTTCTTGACTGACTTAATTTGCGTCGTGTGAGCAAAATCCTTCGGATCAATTGGAACAACAGGCTCGAACGCCGAAGCCTTTCGAATAGAAAACACCGTTGGAATTGAATGTAGTTCAGCTCCTCTGGTTAGGCCACTTGAAACTGATGACCCAAACTCTAATCAGAAAACAAATTGTCTAGGGTCAGGTGAAGAACGGAGTTCGAGACCAGGGACGCCCGAAATTCCACTATTGAGATAGTCTTCAGGTAAGTTTGAAAAACTGTAACCTCCAATTTAGGTCACGAAATGACCTGAGAATGAACAGAATAACATGGAGAACGGTTATCAAAGCAAGCGTGAGATGCTTTAGAACACGACCCGTTGCAATGCGGGGAAACAACAGAGTCACTCGGAAGGGGCTGAACCCCTCAATGCGGCTCCGATCATGTGGCCTTAGTAGGATTGGTCTTGTGGGTCAACAGGGTACTTATCGTTCTACCTGATAAACGTATGCTGCTCAAACTCAGATCTGTTCGTTCTATTTTCGAGTAACTTCCCGTCCGACTACTGCCAGACATTGTTACCCTAAGCACGAAAACATCATTAGCTGCGAGGTTAATGGAACACCACAAAAGTATCCATCATAATCTGGACAACGTGGTATTGTGCGGCTCCCGGTAACACCTACATAGCGTTATACAGGGGGAGGTGCCATATGACGGATGACGCTGGTGCCGGTACTCACTATGTGTCATAATGTTTAGGCTGGCGGATGGCTTGCGACAAGCTTCTGCGCATTCACCCGCCGATCTTATTCTCTCGAATTTACATCGGTGCCAAAAGCTTGCATGCAGCACCAAATCTGATTCCACCACGACCTTTAGCGGCCTCTTATTGTGCGCTGGCGTCCAGTGGTTTGGCCACTGTTGATTGGCAACCCCAATTCGTATGCGAACCATCTATTCGTTAACGCACTGAGAATAGACATTGATCTAACTCGTTTTATGAGATTCATGCTCATATGTTTCAGTCACAGCTGCTGTGAATTTTGTCCGAATTAATGCAAAGATTTTATTGACTGGGAGCTTAATAATACTTCCAGGAAGGTCAGATTCCTGAAAGTAGTCTCAGAATGCCCGAAACCTACTGGGTCACTCAGGCCCCAGCAAAATCAGAGTAGGGGAGCCGTCAAGCATCCAGGCCAGTCAACCAATCGATTAATCAATTCAGCGACGGCCGACGTGTGTTCAGGCACGCCACAGAAGCACGGCCGACGATGATAAGTGGTTAGGCATTTCACAGAAATACGATCGAGGTTGAGTTTAGGTGTTCACCAAACGTCGATCAGACAGCCTGGATCAATGTCAAAAGTGCCTTTTAAATCGCGCAAGGCCCCTTGTAACTTTTGCACTCTGTCGTAAGCAATAAAGCTGTTCTTAGTTGACTTGTCTTTTTCTGGCACCAAGGCACTGGAGTGGGGACAGCAGTTAGATAGAACAGGCCCATATCACTAATGATAGTATAAAACTTACCAGAGAAAATAATGAATTATAATATGACTATACGTTTGTATTTGTGTTTACACATTCGTACAAATATAGTGTAATCCGATGTAATGATATACTTCATGTATATATGCAAATTAATTTTTGATATTGATAATAATGATAATAATACATATTATACATATTATTATACATAGTAATGATGGTGGTAACAAAATAAAATGTCAACGAAAAATGAAAATAAATAAGAATGTAATACCATACAATAACGATATTACCATTTCGCCATTAATGGTATCGGTATATTAGTACTATAATATAATAATACAAAATAATAATACACTAATATAATGTATTGCATTATTGTGTACCATTATGTTATTTATGTATTGTACTATTTTTACTGTATTGTACAGTGATAAACTAGATTACAATTGTAATATAACATAATATAATGCAATATAATATAATACAATACTATTATCCGCGTGATCCCGACCAAAAGTCACCACCTTTACGTGATGGTTTGGCTTGAGTACTGCAATAATCCTGTGGACTCCTTGGGGCTTCACCATATCAGAAAAGCTAGCGGAGAGCAGCCAGTCCCTGTGCTACAAGCAGTTGTAGTGTGGCAAAGTCATACTTCATTTGAACATATGGTACTACTTGAGTGTGCTTATCTTAGTGTGTCTTTGCTCTTCGGGCCGTCACGAAGAGACTGGACCTTACCGTGGTGTGACGGTTTGCACACCTCAGCGACCCATTGAGCTATACTGGGGGTGTCCTCGCGATACTCACAGAGTCTCTCACACCAGGTTGATCAATGGTTAGGGGTCTGACCAAGACAGTCTCCTGGTCCTCCAGGTTGGGGTTTGGATCACGTGGCGACTTGTTCCGTAGAAATGGCAATGCATTCGCATTTTCCTCTAGCTCACAGGCAAGGCACAGTTTTACGACTGATGACCTAGATGACGTAGCACCATATTCGTTTCCGCACACTCCGGTTGAAGTTTGCCGACGTCATGCGGGCGTCCATTGGCTCGACGACTGTTGACCGATAAGTCCTCTTCAACTTGGCAGTGACTCAACTACTTGCTCTATTTTATACCACCTTCTTGTAACGAAAACTTCTCCAATACAACTGTATGACGAACATAGCAATGTTAAGCTCTCTTACCCTAAACAGTATGACCGAATTAATCTGACAGTTGTGAAGCCATAACTGACGGTAGTACTGTATTATGCTTGTTTGGACAGGAAGGTATTCCGTCCGCAATCAACATTCTAAGACTATGAATCTTGACACGATGGTAGCGGCTAACGTCGAGCGGCTCAAGAATGACAATGAAGCCAAGATAGCTCAGTGGTTAAGGCGCAAACTTACTGACCGGATGGTCCGTGGTTGAAACCCAACCCCGATATCTTGACTGCTCCTGTCTAGGCTTCGGCAACCTGGCAGTATCTCGGCCCTCGTGCTGTCTTCGGGCGGTAGCTATGCAGTGAAAGGGTGATACAGCTGAACGATTACTATTTTATTTTTTGTTGGAATGTTTCTTTCCTCACGTGCTAGCGTGTAGGTGTGGCCGTTCTGCTGCTATTTATTCTCCGACAGATTATACAACCATAAAGATGGCGTGGGTTGCCAAAGGAGAGCATTCTTACCTGTAGCAAGTTTACAATTCATTTTCAGGCATTTGTTGGTAATGTAGAGGTATTTCAGCATTTTAATCGATATACCATTTTTCTAGTGGTCACTCTTCCAAAAAAAAACGAGAAGCAATGTGCAGCTATTCACTACTCTTCGAGGGTTTTCAGCAGTGTGCACCTCACACTATTTTCCGCCTAGGACGGAGGCTAATCGGCGACGTCGATGCTTTTCGAATCATACGCGTCAGTGAAGCGGTGCTTGGCTGTTTCAACTTTGCTGAGACTTATGAGTAGTGGGTTCAGTGAAGTGTGTCGGCGGTTTACTGCAATTTTAAACCCAAATGCACAACACACCATGAAACAGTGATATTATACCATCCAGGTCTGCTAGCTTGTAGCTAGCTGGTAGCAATATTGATAGATCTCGTTGAATTTCAGCCACGATATGTGCATGTTGCACCTCCCAACTACTCGCATACGAAATGGCACGGAATTATGACTTCTCGGGCACTCAGCTGAGAAGATATTATCTTGTTTGGCAACGAGCGAGATAAGTTATTCAGTCCAACACATTACAACTCTCCAAGTTGTATTACGCGTGACCAATGTCCACAGATTCAACAACGAATACGCAAATCCAGTGTTCTCGGTTGCCAGTGACCTGTGCTGTTCGTAAAATCAACAGGGTGGAGTGGTAAGTGCGAAACCTCAACTAGAAAGAGATGAAGCGGAAAGAAAGGATGGGTTGATAAAAAATGACGATGAACATTTTCTTAGCGAGAATCCACTGAAGTTGGTTCCTAGGAAAAGAAAGTTATCCCAACAACTAGCTGATGCATTGAAGTGGCAATTTCTGGAAACAGCACTCGTCCAAGTAACCATTACTTCGGACTGAGCAGCTGGATTGTGAACATGGAAAGCGCCGAGTACGACGCAGACACAGAGCACCTGCGTATGAGGAATGTAGTGCATCTTCCGAACTGACAGCAGTGATATTCAGTCTGGAGCATTTCCGTAACGCGAATTTGCAAGAATGAGTTCATGATACTCGGCATCAGAACCAATGATCTGTTACGATTAAGATAATTGCTCTTGGCAGAAATGCGACTGACAATGGTAGATAAACGTCCTGGCCAGTTGCTACGTCGATGCACTTAGTTATCAGGTTTCTCCACTGTCCGGTTGACGAAATCAAACCAACTGTGCTAACATGATAGATTACGAGACTAGCCTTGTGTCGAAATACTGGAGCTCCGGTGCGTTTAGTGGTGTTTGTTCAGGTGGCCGTCGATATGTTTACCGACCACAACTGCGCACTTATGATGTCTCCTCGATCGGTGACGAGACGCTTGCAAGCCAATTTTTTAAGTTCGACTAACATACAAATGGCCAACTGATCAATCCTAAATAGTTAGGATTGAAGCCACGCATACTAGCGAGGTATCTTGGCAACCAGAACAGAAGTTAAGTTGGCGATATTGTGGAACATAGGCGGCTCGGCTGCGCTGCTTGCTTGTCGGTCTGTTCGCCGACCTTGGCAGTTGGACTGCAAACGTTTTATCACCAGTCGAGGTGAAATCGTCACTCAACCCCGCACTGACGATTTGACCTCGATTAGTGATCAGCCGTTTGCAGTTCAACTACCAAGCTCGGCGAACAGACTAACAACCAAGAATTTAAGCTGGACGGCACTTTTGTATGTAGTGAGGGACTTAAAAGCGGGAATCTTGCAAAATGTAACTGGAAGTGTGCTAGAAAGCTGCCTCTGTTTTAGATGGTGACTCGTTGAATACCTCAAAATATGTCCATTTTCCTACTTCGTATCGACTGGCATTATTCGCGCTTGGAACTATTTGATCACTCCAAAGCAATGCTTCTTCGTTTCCGTGCAAATAAAGACCAAATCGGTCATGAATCTGGAAATGTGTTGAAAACCCGGAAAAAAAACTTGAATCGGACCATAAAAAACAGAAAGAAACAAGCAGCGTCTCACAGATCATTTATGGGACGTAGTAAGTACTTGTGGTCCGATCAGAACGTGTTCAATCGATCGTAACCAAATGTTCCGTTTATTTGTGCAGTAAACGAGACAGTCAACATAGGTGGACCGTGCACTTTGAACCGAACATTAGCTGGATAATAACGAGTTCAAATTACAGTCAACAGACCTGTTGGACTGTCCGATTAAAAAAAAGAACGCTCGACAACGAAGAACAGTGATGAATCGCCGCTGCATTGTGAAGTAGATGACACGTTCTGCACACTCAGATGGAGTTGAAAGCACTGAGCAAGATATCGATTGATGGTGTTTGCAAGTTTACATATAGGAACGCAGAACTGCATGTGACCAACACACTTTAGATCATACCCATTTTTTCAAATACCGCGATTCACTTGTATACACGTAATACACTATTCATAAGATTGCTGAAAACTCCCCGACACCTTACAAGTAGTGTATTACGTCTACATACATGTATCGCGATATCTCGAATATCGTACCAACTGTAACATGAGGCGGCCTGGTGTAGCACATTTAGTTGCCTAAAAACATCATAAACGAGAGATTAAGCTGGGTTTCAAGTGAGTCACCCGCAAAACCAAATTGGTTTGCAAATGAGTGTATTTCGCCAACCGTGATTCACCGGTATAATCGGAATCGACCTACCTAGGCTCAAGTGGATCTGCACAAAAAGCTACGTTGTTTTTCAAGAAAATCAACGGTTCTCCGCACTCCGTGCGGTCCCATCATCCGTTGATCGCTACATAACTGGCTAAACTTCGTCTTCTTTGTCCTGCCTATTAATTCTCATTAGCCAGTGCAGCTTGAACCATGTCTATTCCACTATGAATCGAAAAGGTGAGGAGTAAATCGTCCCGGAACTGTGGCACACCATTTTGTATCCGAGACTAATATGACGGCGCGAATCCAGGTGGGTAATTCAACATTTTCCTCTCGGATATCATTATTATAGGGCCAAGACGGCTCAGTGGTTAGAGCGTGAATTTACTGACCGAGAGGTTCGTCGTTCGAACCCAACCTCTACATCTCGTCTGCTCTTGTCCAGGCTTGGGAAACCTGGCAGTATCTCAGCCCTCGTGCGTCCTTCGGGTAGCTTGGCAGGTGTGCACCGAAAGGGTGTTTCAGCTGAACGATTCATTCTTTTCTTTATTATAACTGCAGCACCAACACTGGTGACAAATCGTGAGCATCTACTAAGAGAATGAGAGCCCAGCTGTTATCGACTCGTATTAAACACATACATGTACATAGCTCGATGTGGTCAGTAATTCCCAGTTCGCTTTGTAAGTCAACTAGATAACATCTGCAGGGTGTTCGTTCTACAGAGGTTTTGTGTTGTTACTTGTCCAATGTCCGATTTCACTTCACCCGGAAAAGGCAAAATATAAGGGTTTTTATGAACACCCCAAATGGCTTTATACCGATTGCGCGACCTACCATCCCCATGTCAGTATGCACCGCATGAAAGTGAATGACAGCCAGTCCGATGGTCTCTCAGCGTGATGTGGGAAACAGGCACCTTCGTCATAATCGGATGTTCATGCCAGCCATCCGGTTCTTATTAGAAAGCTCTAGAAAATTTAACACAGTAGTTCCAGTCATCATATGTTTGCCATGTTCCTAATGGATTTGAGAGCTGGCTCGTTATAATATACGGGTGCTTCCAGCGTAAGTGATTTCTGTCCCGGGGAAAGAGGAGGCAACACGCATACATTTCGGCACAGCTCCAAACCGATATAACCAACAAGTGTGGGAACAGTCATTTTCAATCGCACCTCATCGGGCAAGTATGGCGACAAAATAGAAAATGTGGTTTTGTCTTACTATCGGTATGAAAACCAAGTCACACTACTCAGTTTTGGAGAATTCTGATTGAGGGGTTGTGGCAATGTCAAGGCTTTCGCGTCTCTTTTGTGGAGAGACAGAGATAGCGGGATCACCCATCCAAATGGTGATTACTTCGCCTGTTTCGAGTACTCATTGGCGAATTAATCAAAACGCTGATCAGCCACTGGTGAACGAATGGTATCATGTCCAAATACTGACCCTAAGTTCCCGGGTTCGAGTCTCCCAAGAAATTTGCGAGAGACGCACTACTAATGAGTCTTAACACCTGTAGAGTGCTCTCAGTTTTTTTAGCGTAGGTTGGCTTCAAATGCAGAATGAAAATTCGACTGCTATGCAACTAAGCGAATTCCACACGCGACTCAGCATTGGAGGGCAAAAACGGTACGGCTCTGTGGTAAGATTAGCATATTTCTGTCTGGCAAAACACAAATAAAGGTAATGCAGTCTCCCTCCTAAGAAAAACAGAAAGGGCCCGGTTATGCAATCATCACAACGCACCATCATTACGCAATCACATCACTACCCGAGTGGAGACTCCGGTGGACTGCAAAGATTGGATTTTGTGCGCATCGCATTGTCAGGAAATCACACACTGATTGATCGGAAGTGCGAATTGAAGAAAGTTTCGATGGAAAATTCATTATCAAATGTTGTTTTTTGGAGAGACGAATGCGTTTGGCCTCTGATTGTGCAAGCGAACGTCCTTTGACTGTTCGAATACTCAAGTGGCATGCAAACAAGGATGCAGGGGAACTGAACTGAAGGTTGGGAAAACAATTGATTTTCTGTAATGCGGGGTTTACGTTGTCATTCCAGTTCATATCTTAGTCCATAGACAGACGGCCATTTCACAACTAACTCCGGTGTGTGGCTCCTCCTTTCGACGGGACTGTCCCAGTTGCTGATTGAGCAGGGTACACCAACACACGACTGATATCCACCCAACCATCGCTAACCCTTTGCTCATTTTTTCGCTAAGCCGGTTGCAACCAGCTGTAATCAGTTCCCGTAAGCCAAGAGATAACTAATCTTATCCACCACTTTATGACGAAGCGATAGCATCGCTCCGTTACAGCTTTGTAACCAGCACTCTCATAAATGAAATAAAGATGTCAAGTTTTCACTTGTAGTGAATCAAACCGGTTAGTGTTTGTAAACACTGCTGCCACAACAGCTTGTGTCAATCAGGTCGACTTGAAGTACGCTGGGAGATGTTTTCAACTGCGCTCAGTGGGAGTAATCAGAGAGAAAAATATTTGAGTTGCGAATCTATTGGAAGAGGTCACCTACCAAGTGTGACCTCTGTTGTTTCGGTACTTTGCCGTACGTCAGGTGAAAAAAAACGATAAAGTAACGACGAACACCACCGCACTATCGACCGAATTCCATGGTTAAATCGTTCAGCTGTAGCACCCGTTCGGTGCCTAACTGCCATGCCACCAGAAGAACGCACGAGGGCTGGGATACTGCCAGGTTGTCCGAGCCTAGACAGAGGAAGTCGACAGGCAGAGGTCGGGTTCGAACCACGGACCCTCCGGTCAGTAAATTCGCGCTCTAACCACTGAGCCATCTAACCCAATACCAAGGTTAGCTCACTGTCCAACCAGTTGTGGTGCTTTACAGGTTTTTCTAACACATCCAAGGTGAGAATAGCGAATTAGGCCTGCACCAAACTCATGTCTACGAGACAAGCAACAACGAACCGAACATGTGCATACATTTCCGAAAGCCATCCAGTCAAAATTAGTCAGTAGTGCAAAAATCCATTATAAGTTTCAAGGTGGATACGCATCATTTGAATACGCGATATGAATGGTGTGGAGGAAACGAGTGTACGACCGTTACAATCGACGTGCATATCCAAGAGCCGCGCACTGGTCCTGGACAAAATAAATGGGGCTATGGATGAAGATCCCAACAATGGCACGTGAAGAGAGAATCCGACCGGTGCATAACCGCCGTGCCACTTGAAAGAAGCACGATGGCTGAAATACTGTCAAGTTTTCCAAAAACCTAGACAACAGCCACCAAGATGCCGCGGTTAGGTTCGAACTATGATGATCAGTAAGTTTGAACCACTGAGCAATCTCGGGCTCAGACACATTCCAAGCCAGCCCGGTTATACACAGGATATATTTGGTTAGGCGAAATGTGGACAGTAATCATCAGGCGTTGACAAAATACAACCAGGAAAAGGGGGGTGCTGCACAGCCAAAGATGATAATGGAAAAATACTATCGGAGGGGGTGGAGAACAAAACTCAAATACATTCTATCGCAGCGAACACAACACGTGTTCGCTAGCGAAAAGCACAGCCCCATTACTGTAATCTGGAAACATATAACAGCCGGAGAAAAATAATTTAACACATACGCACGCACCGGCACAATAAGGCCAAAGGCGGTGGGGAGGGGGCTCAAGCCTATCACATAAGCACACCAGAGAACGAGAGAAAACAAAACGCGCAAAAACGGACACAAAGCCGAAAACCTAAAAGTCAAGAGGCACAGTCTGTTGAGGGTTATTGTAATGTACTGGTCTTATGAAGAGCAATCATAGTAATGAGTGTAGCGCAAAGGATACCGGATGTCTTCAGGTTGAAGTCGGATGCGGTGATGGTCGGCGACAAAATCCTATGGAGTGATGGTCAAATGTTGCAAAATGCGTCTGTTGCGCGATAGGCTGTGGCAACAAGTACGGCGAGGTTTGTTAGGACATCCAGGTTGTTGGGGAAGGGGGTTTCCTCGGTTAGGTCTAAGTGTGAGGAGAACAGATTGACATAAACACGGATGGGAGTGTGGTGCAAGACAAATTAAATAGGATAGAAACACACGTGTCAGGTGGGAACGGAGAGAATAGCGTCACTGACACTGGTGTTTTTGGACCCCATCTTGAGTTAACAGATACTAATCGCGCACTTCGGTAACGGGATAGATAAAATGCGTGGGTCTCTAAACCAAGTTATATCACCTTGTTTTTTTTTTTTTTTGGGGGGGGGGGTGTTACGGGTAAATTACGAGTTCCTGGCCCGATAGCACAGTGATAAACCACTCAGCTGAACAGACAAGCTACAAGAGGAAAGACAATAAAGCTGACTGACATTAGTGCTGTACAGGAAAGTGAAGTAAAGCACAATACTTGTGCTTTTTGGCTACCTCGATGTAACCACCCTGATTGGTGAGGCAACTGAACGAGGGAACATAGCTGAAGATGATCGCTGAGATGTCGCCATCTTATGAAGTGCCGCGGTCGAATTCGTGCAAATGGGACTCTGTCTTAAGTCTACTCATCATGTTGCATACGTTCAATCGACTCGTTGTTCGTTGGTTTCTGTTAGGCGTCCTCAAAAGATCCGGGCGTTTAATAATACTGAACGGCTGTGCTGGATACTTATGGGAATGGGTCCCTGGTGAATAGAGTACCTCCCAACAAGGAAAGGAGGAACAATCTCATGGAGGGGGACTTAAAATAGCTTCCCGTTGGAATTCCCTGAAGCCAGAACCGAAGATGAGGTTGATTTTTCCGATTGCCCTAACGGTTGACTCATCCTTCGCAATAGAAAAAAACGTTGAGTTGATTACCATTTTTGAAGATACTTTAAAAGCCTAATATTTATGTTTATTAATTCACGTACTGCGTCTGCAAATTTATCTGGCCCCGATTCTTTCTGCTCAACTCAGCAAAGCACCGGTGCCATTCTCATAGTGACCCGTTTGACACTGGCACGCTTGTGTGTGTTCACCTGCTCCCATTCGTTCTCTCGTCTGCTCGAGCCGTTCTAATTTGTTCTAAACTGACGCATCCGGGTATTCACACAACTAATCGGAAACAGGAGGTTGAGAATAAGAAAACCGGCAACTCACACCGTTAAGTTTTGGCTGGGGGAGCGCTGGTCGCCTGTTATATCTGCATATTTGTTCCTGATCCCAAGGAAATGAACAATTGAGGCCTGTAAAGGGTACTGTAGACTACCAAAGCCAACTTTTCATGTTTATTTCCGGGAACGTTGAGCTTGACAAATGGCTTGCAAACGCTTCGGCAACAACCAAGGAGGTACATTCAATGGTCCTGTGAACAACTGGCTGCCGGGATCGTCCTAGCCGCGCGTGACTCAAGACTTCCTGTGTCAGACACTTAACAATTACTCGGACCACTTTATGCCACAAGCAAAGCGGAGTTACTAACTAACCACATCTGTAACCTCTTCTGAATTGGACTGGATTTAACCGACAATTTACTCTTAGGTAAGCAAGCACACAGTGCCTTTAGTTGAAACTAGACATCGATCGAAGACAATTAAGCTCAACGGTGGAATGAAACAACGTAAGCAAACAGCTTCCAGGAAATGTCATCGTACTTGCTGTAGGGAGACGTCTTCGTGACAGATGTCTTATTTAGCCACGAAAACACAAGTTTGTAACGATCAAGGTAACGGGGGCTGAAATTAGTCATACAGGTTCGTCAATATTCATCAGTAACGAATAAGTAACAGCACTGGATAGCCAGGACAAACTTTTCTAATGGAAACAGATAACTCTATCCAACCTTCATGGGGATTGCTGAGGAAAACCCGAGAACGAACTAAGTTTCTTTATCTCAGTACAGAAACTCGTGATGTTTTTTCAGTAAGCCTCCTATGAGGAACCATCTTGTTGAGGAGAAATAATGGGACCTCCAGAAGGTGTTATCCTTAAGAGCCAGTACTGCGCAGTGTGAAATCCGAAAGCTTTTGTTTCCTGCTCTTTTCAATAGAATGTTGTTCCATATCCAGTCAACACGTGACCACGTGATGTGGATTCCGTGATTGAAAGATGAATGGTGCTATATGCTGACTAAGTGTGAATTGGTCACTACTGATTCGCTGCTCGTGGTCGAACAGTTAAGTGTTCAAACTACTAGCCAGGAGGTCACTGGCCCGAAACTCCCTGCTGAAGTTTCGTGAGATGCGCACTGTTGACGATTTCCAATAAGAATGAAACAGCTGAACAGCATTTCTCAGCTTTTAAGCATAGATCGGCTTCAATTTCAGGACGAAATCTCCATCGAAAATTCTAAAATCTCCTCATGCTACCAATAAACTAGGATGACTGTTTGGCTTGCGCGCTGAACGGGAATGAGCCGACACCTATCTGGTAGCCGTTGTATCCACCCTTAAAATGACTCTTCGAGGCTGTCATTACAGTCGCAGTGACTGTTATTAACTGACCGTAAGCTGGCGTAATTCCTACGTTTTCATGTACTTGATGTACCAGGCGCATAAAATTCAATTCAATATTTGGTATTCTTCCAGTTGCCACTAAATATTAGAGCTCTCGGCAATTAGATGTGTCGATAGACATTTTGTCCTGCAAGCGAATTCCATCTAGGACGAAAAGCCGAGAAGCACTGTACAGTTGTTTCATCCTGATTGGGAAACATCGACGGTATGTATCTGGCGAACCTTCCGGCTAGTAGCTGAAGGCCAATTGCACTTAGACGGGGTATAGCACCAAGCACCCTTCAATCGGAGTAGATAAACCGAAATTTCCATTAAAAATACAGTAATCCTGCAACAAACCACGTCTAGCGGCATCTTGTTGTCTCTGACACAGAAATGAGCATGCTGTCCACGTCCACAAAAATCATTAATTGGTTGGCCGGAAAACGCTCATAGCGATAGGCCAAATTCGCTCTACTGGTTTTCAATTGTGGGCTGTTAAAGTTAGGAACCACTGAAATTACTAGAGCCTTGTACAAGATGCCTGCTTTTACCGTTCCAGATCGCACAACCATGGGATCAACTATGACTGGATGTTTTCTGTAAAGGAGATTTCGGTATGCAAGCCGTACATTGTTCAGTAGGCAGCTGGTTGACTAAGATGATAAAGTAGGCGGCATGATCAATCAATAAATCAAATTCTTGCAACGAACTAAGGAATGTGCGGGGGGGGGACACTGATACTCAGTTTTAATTTGACTAATGGCGACAGGGTGAACGTGTGACCTGGAGAAGCAGGTGTGCCCATTTGCTGTGAATGGAGGGGACGTATCTATGATACTTTGTGTAACTACGCAACTGTATCAGCTGGTTAAGTGTCCCATCAGAATAGTCTACCTTTGCCCAAAATATTGCAGATGATCCCGAATGCTTCACCAAATTCAGAGAAACACCTCAAGTCGAGACCGTCCACGACGCAGTCTCCGATGAGGATGTCCTGTTTATTGCCTTCTCGTGGAGGAAGTGTTACCATTCAAGAAAAAGAGCGAAAAAGAATGTTAGGCGCCGTAGTCAGCTTGGTGGTTCACAGTTCTTCGCCTAGGGGAAACGGCCAAACCATAATTCCAGTGTCATGAACCGTGTGAACATTAAAAGGCTGTGACAAGTTGGACGGACGGGATTATCTTCGCAATCCAACAGTCATGACTAAGGTTCGCTTGAAACGTTCCCTGCAAGCACATGTTGCTTTGCAGAATTTGTGAATCCCCTCCTCATGAGACAGAAGGTCTACCTCAACACAACCTAGATTTCCTAGGTCAGACAATTTACATGCGGGTAACAGGTGACATCTTTCGTACCGAAACATGAGAGCAAACTTTGCAAGCGTGGTGTTCACCATAAGTTATTACGGTGGGGAAAATAATGCGACAATAACAGAATACTGAGTTGTCGGGTTTCGTGTATCCAACGTTAGGTACTTTTCCACCGAAGAAGTTGCCACAAGTATCTCCTGGTAGCAAGACAACACAAAGGTCTGAGGTTATGAGTGCCGAAATTAAAACTTACCCGAAAATTCTTCCTCTTAGTGCGATTCTTACTGCCTTTTCTTGTACGGGCACACTGACGATGAATCGACTGATGAATTTACGAGCATCTCCTTGAGGACGGATAGGTGATCCGTGTTATTGTTGAAGGCAGTGAAGGTGGCGGTGGTGGTCAGTGGTGCCATTGGATATTCTTTGGCCAATAGCTCCTCGGCCCACTGGGGGATGGGGAGGTCGCAGTAGCGGATATGTAGTTCCTCGGCGACTTGATCAATAATCTCCAGCGCCTATTTAGATCAGAGGGGACATTGAATCAACAAGGTATCATTATGTCTAGGAAAGTCTTACTGCCGAAATCCTGACCGGATACAGTTAAGGAGAGACGGTAACAAGTTCCTGTCCCGGGCGTGAACACTAATAGAGAATGACAATTTCAACCCACGCTCGGAAGTGATCCGCTCAATTCTGTCCGAAACGTCTCAGTCGTGTAACAAGGTATATGTAATGCTCGTCTACATGAGGGCCAGTCGGAGAGGGATTGCTCATTTACCCTCACACTCAAGTGCACTCAATCGGATTTCGGGCTGCTTACCAAAGCGCAACCTCAGCATAACTACTGCAAACTTTTCAAAAGCAGACCAAACAGCAAACTCAGCACACGATGATCCTATGTTGACAACAGCTCAGCAGTCAGGCCGGTCGTTCGGCATCGCGAGCAATTGAATATGAATATTCACAATGAAATATAAGCAGTCAGTTCCCACAGGATGTAGCCACACACACACACATTGAGCATTTTCTCACAAACCCACAACTAACAATAGTAATCGATTACCGATAGGTCGACATGTTATCCCAACTACCGATTCAGCAGAGTGCGTATAGTCGTTCAGCTGTAACACCCTTTCGGTGCCTAGCTGCCATGCCACCCGAAGGAAGCACGACGGCTGGGATACTGCCAGGTTGCCCAAGCCTAGACGGGGGAAGTCGAGAGGCAAAGGTCGGTTTCGAACCACGGACCTTCTGGTCAGTAAATTCGCGCTCTAACCACTGAGCTATCTAGCCCCCGTGTGCGTGCAGACTGTTATCTCGATTGTCACGGAATAACGGAAACCGGTCGGTTTAACCTAGTCAAAGTTACTAAAGCAGTGGAAAACAATTTTTCTTAAGAAATGGGAATCAAGCCATGGACTATGAGTGAAAATTACGGGATTTCCAGCGGCATAGTCTGCCTAACTACCTGAGAACAGAAATCAACTGTGCAGGAAAGTATCTGAGCACTAGGCCAATCGTTGCAATCCCTATAGCATACAATGGAGTAATCTGTTCGGTATCTGAACTGCTCATCACATACTACTTGTGGTAGGTCTAAGTAGTACCAAAATTCACAACGTATAAAGTACGCGGTTTCCACTCGATGATATCCCTGTCTAGTGGGTCAACTGTCTCAGTTTTAGGTATCTGTCTCTTAATTCTAAGTTCTTGTTCCCGAGGGTCTCTAAAAAACTCACGGCAGCAGAACCTGGGTGGAGATTTGGCACAGCGACGCGTCCATGCCTGGAGATCAGAACATGATCGCATTGTGAATGTGATCTAGGCAACAGTGCGCTGAAAAGATGCCCGTGCGACTTTAAAATATTTCGTTCCGTTTTGCCTACAGACCCGTGGGAAAAGATCATCGAACTCTCCCAACAAGCATGGACTTCGAAGGATGAGTCTCCGCTGCTCGCAGAGGCTGGGTCTCACAACTGTACAAGAAAAGGGCCCGTACTGTAGCCTGATACATACGTCCCTTGAGATTCAGAGATATACCGTTTTGTCGCCACAGGTATCTCGAATTAGCGACTCGAGTCTTAGAGATTCGTGCACTGACTTCATCTGTCACACTACAATTGGAACTCACACAACTTCCAAGATAAGTAAAACGCCGCAAAGCCTCCATTGCCTCTTGTTTGATTTTAAGTGGCGTCTTTAGTGACTGCATGTTCAGGAGCATGACCTTACACTTTGTGGGTGTAAAGTACATGTCAAAGGACCGGACGAGTTTAGTCAGTTCATCCAAAGACAGCTGTGGCTTATTTTCCTCTTCAAAGACGGAACGATTTCGTCTGCATATTCCAGATTATTAGGAGATCCAACTCCGAAAGTAACCGGAAAAGTGTCAATTTTTCATGGATTCTATCAAATATCTCGGATTCGTAATCGATCGCCGCGGCCGAAGACCGGACCCAGAAAACATAGATGTCATCAAACGAATGCCTCCACCCAAGGAGGTCATTCCTGGGACTCATCAGTTATTATAGTGCTTTTGTGCCAGAAATGCATGAAATCCGTGGTCCACTGAACTGTCTGCTACGCAAGGACTCTCAATGGAATTGGGACGCTGATTGCCAGGACAGTTTTCAGAAAATCAAGGCTATGCTTACTTCCGACCTACTTTTGACACATTACGACCCGTCCCGTGATATCACTGTTTTGACCGATGCATCCAGCTACGGCGTGGGAGCAGTCATTTCACATACGTTTGAAGATGGCTCGGAAAAAGCCATAGCCTATGCCGCGCGACCTTTGACAGCTGCAGAACATAGTTACAGTCAGATCGAAAAAGCACTGGGGATCGTTTTTGCTGTGAAAAAGTTCCACAGGCTGCTTTATGGCCGAAAATTCACGTTAATTATTGACCACAAACCATTAGTAGCCGTGTTCGGATCCAAGAAAAACATACCTGTCTATTCTGCCGATCGGCTTCAAAGATGGGCTACAATGTTACTCGGTTGCAACTTCAGCATCAAGTTTAAATCGACGAACAAGATCGGTCAGGCAGATGCATTATCAAGACTTTTAGAAAATCGACCACCGGACTCAGAAGATTCAGTTATAGCTTATATCTCAGCTGAACCGGAAATATGATGTACACTTATGGAAGCTATCAAAGGTACCCCAATCACATTCACAATGATACGCAGGGCAACCATACAGGATCCGCTGCTGAGTCAAGTAAAGAAGTACCACCTCTCCAAATGGCCACAGAATATTAAGAACAAAGACTTGCTTCAGTTTTATCAAAGACGATCGTCACTTTCCGTTGTTGATGATTGCCTATTGTTCGCAGAAAGCGTGGTCGTACCAGAGGAGCTGCAAAGGCTTGTTTTGCGACAGTTTCATAAAGGACATCCCGGGACCAACCGGATGAAATCATTGATCCGAAGCCATGTTTATTAGCCTCATATTGACAGCCAAGTCGAAACGCTCGTCAAATCTTGCCACCAATGTGCGTTGGCTTCAAAGTCCCCTAGAAAATGTAAACTCCGTTCTTGGCCGGTACTATAAAATGCATGGTCAAGGATACATATAGACTATGCAGGTCCCGTGAACGGTCAAAGTTTTCTCATTATCGTGGACGATTACAGCAACTGGCCAGAGATTTTTCCCATGAAGACAACGACGACCACAGCAACCATTAACAAGTTGCAGGAAGTCTTCAGTCGTTTCGGCTATCCTGAAAAGCTCGTATCTGACAACCGGACACAGTTCGCGTCGTCCCAATTCGCGGACTTCTGTCTCGCCAGTGGGATTGAACACGTTAGAACGCCCCCGTATCACCCACAATCAAATGGCATGGCAGAACGACTCGTGGATACTTTCAAAAGAGATTTGCTCAAGGCGGAAGGGGAAGGAACCACAGCAAACATCCTACAACAATTCCTCTTAGTGTACCGCCTGACTCCAAATCCGTCCACGCCAGAGGGCAAATCGCCTGCAGAGACACTACTCTGCCGCACTCCTCGAAGCACCTTTGACCTTCTGAAGCCTCCAAAGGAGGAGGTGGCATCATCAAATCAGAAAATGGAGTCCTACTATAATCGCAAGCATGGTGCAAAGTGGCGACATTTTGACATCGGACAGAGCGTGTTAGTAAAGGACTACCATGGTAATCGCGCATCCTGGAGTCAAGGCAAAATCACTCGGCGAAATGTCATTTATGATGTTGACATGGGTTCGTCATGCAAATCAGTTGAAAGAAACTTATTCACAACCCACCCAGAGATTGAATGCGTTGCCTCTGAATATTTTGATAGAACACCTGGACATGAACAGAGGAGGGATAACCGACACTCAGGTTGCGGAGCAGCTACCAGAAGCGCCTGTGTATCAACAATCACGAAGGATGACACGCAGAAGAATGCAAGTGACAAAGATTCAAGTTAATCCGAGATAGAAGACTTATACTACTCAACTTCAAAGGGGAGGTATTAGGAGAACCAGCTCCGAACGTAACTGAACTAAACAACTGCCAATGGGATAACCGTTTTCGTTGAAACAGATTTAATTGGTTGTTGTTCACTTACCCTTGACAGATGAGTTCTATTTTTAGTATCACTTCTTGGCCCGCCTAGAACTTTCCACCTGAGCTTTATAAGCAGCCTGTTTTTGGCTGCACATGACACGCCTGTACGCGTCAGTGTTCAATAGATCAGCTGATTCGCACGTTGATTGGCTTTCTGGTTTGGCTGAGCGCGTCAGGCTATCAAGCGGCTATCCAGACTCGGGTTCACGGTATTAGGAAGGCGTTAGGAAAGCTGTGGTTCACAACACAGATCGACAAGGTTTCGACAGCAGCTGTTAGAACACTAGGGTTTTGAAGATCCACTAGCGTTCGTCTCATTAAAACTTCTATCACAAACAGAATAGAAATGGATAGAGAGGCATCTTTGACGGACACAACTTTTTTTACAAAAACGTTTGGAGAGCCTTCGGTGTACTCTTACGCCCACAACTCTTAGGATGCAAAGAACCTACCACATTGACAAATTCCCGGGGTCTTTTTGGCTGAGTAAGCGCGTTAAGGAGGACAGACGGGTTAACAGGGTCAAATGCGCCTTGGGAATCCAGGAATACCAGAAATTGTGGATCGCTCATACGTATGGCGTTGTCCTAGTACTTGGTAATGTGATAGTGTGGTCAACATAACCCATACCAGGCCAAACTCATGCTTGCTGCTCTCGAGCTAATGCTTCACCATAAGGCGACGAAGGACAATTGACACCAAGAGTCTCGTTACGACTGGAGTCCTGTATGATCACCGCATTCACTACGGTCCCTTTTTCGAAATCGGATGCTATTACTGATTATCCCTACTTGTTCGGGACAAACTCTTTTTTCCCAAATTGAAGGCAAATAGATAGGGTAAACGTTGACAGAAGACATCCACCTCCATGTTTGAACAGTACGGGTGGGAAGTCATCCGGAAGAGAAGCTCGGCGACAGTTAAGAGGAGTTTTGCAGTCAAACCTCCAGGGCCGTAAAGTGCTCCAGGTTCACCACTCAGGATTCTACTGCAGTTTGAGAATCTGATTGACTGGCAGCAGATGGCCGCCAGAATTGTTGTTCAAAGTGCTCGGTGAGGCGATCGAGGAACTCTTCTTTATTGAAGATGATCGCGCCAGTTTGATCCCTGATGCTTTTCGCGGACCGGTCACACGGATTAACTGAAAACATCATAAACGAGAAACTCGGCTGGGTTCCAGGTGACTCCCCCGTTAGAGCCAAATTGGTGTATTTGTCGATAACTGAAATACTCTTGGGGCATTCCCGGCAGTCTTCGGCTCTGATAAGCTCGTTTAACTCCCGGATTCGCCAGCTCCGGCTATACGGCCCTGAAAAGTGAAAACAAAAGCGACCCCGCACGAGCTCATGGTTAGAACCTGAACAAGTGTTCCAAAACGAGCGGCAGTTAGATACTGATCAGCGCCACTGTTAACCGAAGGTGATGTGGCCGATTTGGGTCTGTCACTGACACGCTGTTGGAGGGCACCACGTACTCAGACGATTCTGATTATTCCGAGAGTTAGTATAATGTAAAAATAGTCTGCGGTCAACGCACAGCCGAAGCAGCCTCCGTACATACCAAGTCCAATCAAATTCGACCACCCAACTCAGACGGGCTAAGTCTACCCATGAGTGCACTCAAATCTCCGGCAACCATAAATGCAACCTGAGCTTTTAGCCCGTCGTAACCGGGCGTCATAAAACTTGCCTTTGATGGTGTCATAGTTACAGTGGGTTGCGGCGTAAGTAGACACGACAAACAGATAACGATCAACTTCCGGCTTGTGAGATTCCTTCACAGACGTTACCAGACGAAGCGCATAGAGGGGGCAATCAAAAGTATCTAGTCAAGTGAAGGTCCTTCCGCCGGGTGACTTAGAACAATACCGACCCCTGCATAGCCTGTCACAGCGGCCTATGGTTCACCAGAGGAGAGCAACAGGAAGCTCGTGGAAAGTGATGAAGCAGTTAGCTCAACGATTTCGCATTGAAACCTGAATTCTTGTTTCTGATGCGCAGCACACATCAAGTTCAGACGAGTAAGTGTGAGAACAAGAGCAGCTTGTTGTCTTGCTTGTTTCAGAGTGCGAACATCAAAAGTGGCCAGAAGAACCGAGCATCGAGCTTCAGACTGTTGGCACCGGCTGACCCGCAAATGTCGCCACCAATAGTGATGCAGGACCAGTGGAGTCATCAGTCCTAAAGGATGGGCCTACAAGGAATGTTATCAATGAAGTGGAATGAAAAAGTGTATCGAAGAGAAAGGGACGTATCATCATCAAAGACAGCAACATCAGTGTTGACGCTGATGCTTCACTGCCGTACAACCATAAGGTTCGTCTAATTATATTTAAAACCCTAGAGTGAAAAGAAGAGAAAAAGAGTGGGTGAGGGAGGGGACCTAGTGCTGGCCTATGTCAAGCATTCTGAGGTGCCTACACCTCCAAGCGCTCAATCAGACAATCTGGAAAGAAAGTGACAGCACGAACGCCACTGACATCGATTAGCCGCCATTTCTTGCAACGTCTCCAGCCAAGCACAGG
>SJOL01009574.1:422291-452698 GCA_004794785.1 Opisthorchis felineus | reverse complement strand
TCAAAAGCCTAACCGCAAGGCAGCGGTGTTGGGCTGGAAATGCAAGTACATTACCAATTTTACGGAACACGTCGCCACACATGTTCCAACCCCCAACCTGGAGGGCCAGGAGACTGTGTTCGTCAGACCTCTACCCATTGACCAACCTGGTATGAGAGACTCTGCGAGTGTCGCGGGACACCCCCCAGTATAGCTCAATGGGTCGCTGAGGTGCGCAAACCGCCACACCACGGTAAGGTCCAGTCTCTTCGTGACGGACGCATCAGGAGTAGATTGTTTAACCGACTCGCCCTGCTGTATGCAGCAACTGGGGCAATCCAGCTGATGACGGCCGATTTGGTATGGCAGTATTTTCAGTTGTGAAAACCATGGCTGTACGCAAGGTGGAATTCTGCCAGGGCACCAAAACCTGGACAAGAGAACGACTAGGGTCCTAGGGCAAAGCTTTTGGCTCAAATGTCTGACCGCCACACAGCGGTGTATGGCGGGGATTGTCGGCACATTACATTTTTCAAGGAACGAATCGCCACACATGTTCCAATGCCCAAACTGCAGGACCGGGAAACTGTGTAGGTCAGACGTATAACAAGTGACCAACCTGGTATGAGATGCTCTGCGAGTGTCGCACGGACAATACCCCCCTCCCCGTTTAGCTCAATGCGTCAGGGAGACAGACAAACCGTCATACCACGGTGGTGGATTAGATCTTCTTCAGCACACGGACGTCTCCCAAGTACCCGGACCGGATGGAATCCAACCGCTGGTCCTGAAACGTTTAGCATCGGTAATTAGTTCGCCTCTAGCAACTTCATTCACCATGTCACTATACACGGGTATTGTTTCAGATGACTGGAAAATGGTTGCCATCAAACCTTTCCACAAGGAGGGTGAAAAACACGATGATGCAAATTACGTAACGCCATGCCTCACTTCAGTCGTAGACAAGCTGATGGAACAATGGATTAGGCGGGTGATGATGGCAACACGGTGAACAAAAACAGATCTTCGAGGAGGCCAAACAGGAGTTCATGCGTTCTCGTTCCTGCATACTCACCACCACCCCCCGCCCCGGACAGCTCCGAAAAATTGGACATGCGCACCAAATGCAAAAATCTCTAAAAACGCAACAAATAATATAAGAAATAATCGTTTAGCTGTAATACGCTTCCGGTGCATAGCCGCCATGCCACCTGAAGGAATCACGGGAGCTGAGATACTGCCATGTTGCCCAAGCCTGGACAGGGGCAGTCGATATGCAGAGTTTGGATTCGAACCGAAGAATTTCAGGTCAGTAAGTTCGCACCTTAACCACTGAAGTATTTAGACTCAATGCTCGTAGATTTAAGCAAGGAATTTGATCGGCTCGAACAAGCAGTACTAATGAGGACACTTGAAGCATGTGCCTTCCTACCGAGCCAGGGACCAATGACTTTCTGAAACACCGAAGCTTTCAAGTGAGGGTCGGTGAAACTCTGTCCCGCTTTGAGGTACCATAGGGGACATTATTGAGGCCCGTACCACCCAATGTCTACATCAGTAGACTGCAATCGCTTCTGTCCAACTGTTTACTTTTTCTGATGACTTAATAATTTGGGGAACCCTCCAGGATTCAGAGGATTTTGCTGTTTTATAGACGGACTTGAGTACCGTCCAACAGCTCTGTGGCGAAATCAATCTTCCACTATCGGTAGGATGCATGCTGGGTGAGAGAAGTTACGTTATATCGGGACAGGCCGTCCCACAAGAGACCGTGGTTAGGGAAGTGTGCTTGGGTTCACTACGATCTCGGACGGTGGACCATATCAAGCGTTACATCACCAAGGGCTATTGCGTTTTCAGCCTTGAGACATACCCCTCTCACCGGAACTCGCAGTCGGTGCCGGGGAACTTTACCACATCCGTGGAATACTATAGGCCCGACTACTTTTCCGACTAAAACGCATTCAACGGCCGGTCACGCGTAGGATACAGAGACTGCAAGATCTCAGCTATGCTGATCGTTGTCTGAATCTAAGTCTGCACACCCCTAAAGTACAGGCGGATGGGGATGGATACCGTTCTCATCTTCAAAGTGGTATGTCTTCAACTATTTCCCGGTCTGTTACATTCTTTAACCAAACTAAGATGCCGACTACCGGAGGGAGTCCACAATGACAAGAAAAGATGCGTCTTAGACTTATTACCGTCAAATACTGTCTCAACCTCAATAGTGGGATAACTTACCACGAAAGATTCTGACAGCGCCAACGATAGCTGGTGAGATCAGCGCTGGAGAATCATCTGTGAAAGCATCATGACGCAGCCGATTCCCAACCCCTCAACCAGTGGCTGAAGTGCGGTGGATTCCACAGGACGTCATCTTCTGCTTTCATAATACCTGAACCTGAACCTACCGCCCGAGAATTTCTCCAGGCTTTGGAGTCCCTAATGCTAGTATGGAATGAAGTGTTCTTGTCGGGAATTTACAAATAGTTACAGCCAAAAAAGCCGAATTCTGGGGTACCCAGCCGATGTCAATAGTGCATTTTGGTCAGTCATTAACACCCGCGTGGTGCAACATCCGGACATGCCAGTTGGCCGGTTTGAACAGATTCTACTTTTGGCTGGAACCAGTCATGTCATCGACAAAGAGCAAGCCTTCACTACCATATACCGGGTATCTCTGAACCGATCACGGCTGGTACGATCCAGACTATTATCGATCGCAGAGGTGATTGGAATCCGACTGCTGGATCCACAACTTTGCGTCCAAAAGAAACTTGTGCGACCTCTGAACTTGAACTGGCCTTCGAAAAATCCGGTCCCACAAGCCTGTCTGACATTGACGTCACTTATCTGATTCCGTGACCCATTGACCTACCCGTCATTCAAACCCCCTTCATTTTATTTCTATTCCTCTAAAGTGTATGCACCCCCGATTTTAACCTTTTTCACGTTATTCCTGGTACCATATAAATTTGTGATGTTTTAGCCAAGAGGAACAAGCTTTGTTCGCTACCTTCATTGTTCTCATGACTTTCACGGGTATATTCAGCTACTTGATTCTACTTGTGTCAAAGAATCAAAGAAGATCCGGAGTTTGGAACCGATTGAGAAGTCATCGTTTCAGAAGGGCTTGGTAAATAGTCGTTTCGCTTTTGACACAAAAGCTTTATCAGGTCAAGTGAGTAGGTCACCAAGTTGACCAAATTTTAAGGCAGACGGAGAATCAAGCAGTAAAACCTCTTCATATTAGCACACTAGATCAGTGTCCGGAGTTCTCCTGTGAAAAAATGTCCAGTAAAGATGAAATCGCCATGACCAACGCAAGCCCCAAGAAAATAGGTTCGATTGTTTAAATCAAAGGTATCGTTATTCGGCTTTATAAGTGGAGTGAAATGGCTTGCATTCTTCTGAATATCCCTGCCTAACGTATTTTGGCCGTTTGCTCCGACTCAAATGTAGACTGCGGTAGAGCGAAAGCCGGTTGTTGCGGGGGTATGTGCTGGAAACGAATACAGGGGGGGGGGTCAGAAGCAAACTTAGCGGAGACTGTTGCTACTCCAGTCGGATCTTTTGGGGATTCATGCCTCTAAAGATGGGGAACCAAGCGCAAGAAAAGCGTATGGTTTGGGATGATGTTTGAAATGGCACGAAACGAAGCTGATGACGTACATGACTTTTTTTCTCTTCCCACTCGACGTATCATATTGTCGTGGCACGCAGGCCTATACTACTGTATAAGTTGCACGTCCTGTCTGAACCATAGAGGGATGATTTCAAACAGGCACAAGGCCTACACGTAAGGAGCGTAGCAGTGTTGGAAAAACCCACTGCCATAGGCAGCTGGTAGACTTAAGTTACTGGTCGAAGGCGATACCACTGGGGACGGAAGCCGTCACTGTATCATGTGTGTGTTACTTTAGGTATGTCACCTCGTGAGACAAGCAAAAAATCGCCTCAAAACACCCTTTTTGTGTGAGGTAGGTCCATTTCTCGCTCCTCCTTAGGGAAAAACAACGGAGCTTAGAACGATGTGAGACCACTGGATTCCGGCAAGTCATCAACAGAAAGCGAAACAAGCATCATGAAACGACACGCTGTTTCTGACAAGGGTGCCGATCGATTGTCCTGAACGGAATACCATATGCGTCTTGTTTGTGAGGTGAGCAAGTGCACACCCGTTTTGTTGTTGTTGCACTTAGTACACACAAAAAGAAATTTCATGATTTGCGATGCTTTCCTTCTATGACTGAATGGCTATATAAGCAAGCTGTCAATGATGCCATCTCGGCATCATGTTCGTACCCGTGAACATCGGAAGAGCAAAGTAGTTTGAATTCGGATGCCTGCAAGACCGTACTGAAAAAGCAACAAACATGAAGAGCATGCATATCACTGGGCTAGTTGAGTGAGATTGACAGCTTCAACAAACAAGGCTCGCCGGTGTTGTTTTGCTAATCGAAGTTTGACCGTGGAGATGCACCTTGGAGCATAGGTCAAAAGAAATCAACTGGCACAAAACGCGCGTTTAGCCTCAGATTGATGTCAGTGCTCATGACTATGGCCCGGGCAACCCACTGGATCTGCGATTGGATGACCAGGTTTTGAAATCCCTCTTGGATGGCTTGTAACTGGCTGTTAGTCCCCATCACGAAATTGTGTGTACTTGTTGCTTCAATAATAAGGGTCTAAGAGATATTTTTGGAACTTCCTTTGTGCATAGGCCCTTTTAGTCAAGCAATTAGTCGGGATCATTTTGTTTAATGGACCGTGGGGATTGTACTGGCCGGAACTTGAATGCACAGTATTTAACCATGCCAGGAAGACGATACATCACTTGGGGGGGGGGGAGAAGGACTAGCGGATGACACCCCTGCTTCTGCAGTGTTCATCCGTAGCTCCATTCGGGGCTTTGAGTGATCGTTTACAGGTTCTTTGGTCAAGGGAATGGCTGAAAAGTGTGACGTTAGCCTTATTGGACTTGGTTCATAGATCTCAGTCACCATCGTACTCAAACATTTTGCTGTCTGTTTGACCCAATTAGGTAGATAATTTGCGAATCCTTGAACAATCCGATAGATACCAACAGTTCATGGCCGCCAGCCCGCCTCATTGACTTCCAAGCTGTTTCCTATTAACGGAATAAGTACGGAGATTTATGATGTCGGACAGGGAGACTCATATTGAGGGAACACTACCGAAGTTGCGTTGGTATGCATGCAAAATGAGGATTCTCGTTCAGCTGTAGCACCCTTTCGGTGTCCAACTGCCATGTCACCCGAAGGAAGCACCAGGGCTGGGATACTGCCAGATTGCCCAAGCCTAGACAGGGGAAGTCGAGAGGCAGAGGTCGGGTTCGAACCACGGACCTTCCGGTCAGCAAATTCGCGCTCTAACCACTACGGCCATCTCGCCCCACTGGGGGCCCTAGAGAAGAGCACCTGCCTAAAGGCATACGGAAGTGTGTGTTTGACTGGGAACTGTGGAAAGCGTTGGATGGACACTAGGCTTTTCAACTCGTAATGTCAGTGACATTCAACAGTTACCGGATCACGACGACCCACATATCGCCAAGCGAGGGCTTGAATGAACTTGGCGAGGAACTTCTGAATTGCAAGCTGGTCTCTGTCCATCTCGATTAAGCGCGAAACATTCGAAACAGTAAGTTCATCCAGCTACTCTCCAAAATGGATAGGCATCTGTGGAAGCTACTAAACAAGCCAACTGTGGTAGAAAGGGTTGCTGGCGGGTAAACAATCCATGTGAAATGGGTGAATCGATGAATAACGACATCCGAAGCAAACTTTTGCGAAATGGTGACACATTTTTATCAACTGCAAATGTGTAACATGTGAAATACGGACGAATATACAACGTGCTATTGGAGATTTATAATTCTAAATTGGGGCGAGGGGAGATTATCAGAAGAGGCTAGACATTCTGCGACCTCGATCAGGAGGACCAGTGCAAACACCACGGCACAGTAAAGTCCTTTGGAACCCAAAGACTCGATTTTTGTTTGCTTATGATTATGGCCTCAAAAATGTCAACGACCGGGATCGATGACTTGTCGTGATCACTTTAAGCGAACAGTTGCTTGCAATCGCGTGACCAGAGAAAAGTAAGTGTCTGGTGATCAAGAAGCCAAAACTGATGGAGAATGATCGGAGATCACGGTGAAGTAAGTCTAGCAAGCGAGGTCCGAGTCTACTAATTTCTTATTTACCCCGTGAAAATCTACGGACACGAAATGTGAAGGGTCTATATTTACCGTCTAGGATCTTGTGACCATTGGCGCATCATAGGCACGCTTCAGGTTGCCTGGCTGATGATCTCTATAGCGATTAAGTCTGGAAACGTTCCCACGACATCGTTAGTTATCCACTCACGTCGGCTACAGTGGGTAGGCCGCGTACTCCGAGTTAGGTGCACAAGACGATTCACTTCTTCTAGCCTTGGTTGATGTTGTCAACACAGCAATCACAGTACGATTTGTTGGATGGATTATGTCGGTGAAAACAACAGTGGATTGGCATCTGTGCTGACCCCACTTCCTATTTTCGATCTTAGACAGCGACAACGACCGGCAACATCAACGGAGCCAACTCGTCCAAAACGGGGGATGGTGAAGTAGTGGCTAAAAGCGACTGAGATTCTGAGTACGGGTGAGCCCACCCTGACGGGGGTCATATGGGAACCACCACCATCTTGTGTTCTGCCTCCACTTCTTTGTAGTCCCAACTCATGTAGCTCTGACAACCCATATTTCCGGATTTTGTGCACCATCAAAAAAGGACTATCCTTGATCAGGCACCAGTTAAGCCATTGACAAGTGATCACGGTAAAACCCGCTTCTGAACACTATCAATGATGGTCTTCCTTTCCGAACATGAGGCTTCTCCCCGTTGATTCAGTAGTTTCCATTTCACATAGAACAGATAGGAGGGTCAAAGTCGTCCTAACAAGGTGGGCATTGTTTAAGAGGCTAAAAAACGCATTCGTTTCATTCGGTGTAGAATAACGGTGGGCATAAATGACATATCTCCTCACGACTAGTTCTTGAGAAACAATATGAACAATAAAAACGCTGGTGACAGAAAGAATAGCAGACTAAAAACGGGGATAAATCATTCAAGTAGGGAATCTGATCCGGAAAAAATGGTACCTCGGAAGTAGTCTATGCACCAGTGAATCAGCTGAAGGTTTGACACACAAAACAAGAGCAGACCATGTAGCAAAGTAAATTGGGCTGAGTGGGGGCTCGAGTGCGCAAAACACTGACAAAACAATGTTTTATCACTCGTTTCGAACATGTTTCGTTTGGTTTACCAGGAAAGCTACCTTTAAAGATAACCGATACTCACCCTGTCCAGCATCTCGCGCGTGTGCATTGAAGAGATACAGAATCGAACTCTGGAGGCCAGTAGACTGGTTGCCGGGAATCCCACGATCACAGTACCTAATCCCAAAGCAAGGCATCGACGCGAGAGGGCAACCAATTTGGCAGGCATTGAAATAATTACAGGCACAACCGGACTGTCTCGATTCCCGTAGACAATAAGACGCATCGCGTGTAAACGTGCGCGGAAATAGCGTGTATTCCAGGCTAGCTTGCGTATCCTAGTTGGGGTGGCAAGGGAACAAAAATCAATGGACGTGTGAGGAATAAAAGCGTGAGGAGTTGACGGATCTTCCTGTAGCAAACAACAGACTGTTGGGTGAAATCCCAGTCCGTCACCATGTAAGGACACCAATGATAGACATGCTATTGGATCAGGTGCTGTTGAAGCGTGCTAGTAACCGTCACAGTCACGATAAACGGGCGTATACAGCCACGGCTGAGTAAATTATTTAGGTGAAGAAGGGAGTGGCTCAAAAAAGAACACTACTGGATCGATTTCGCCTATGGTTTGGCTACAGCCCCACTTCTAAAAGTGTCAACTCGGGTTTAGGTTGATCACCTGATGTTATTCGTGAATTGGTAATGTGTTGGAATAGTGGTAGCTCGGATGCATTAGTTGGCAATTGATCAGGTGGCTGTTGATCTGTTCACCGAGCTTGGCAATTTTGATTTGCAAACGTTTCGTCACCATTCGAGGAGACATCTTCAATGCACTGTTGGGTTGGTAGTCCCTCTCTTCGTGCTTGCGTTTATATAGTTTACAAAGGGCACCTTTTGCGCTGGCCACTCAGGTTCCCATTACGAAACTTTGGAGTCAATGCAAAGATGCGGTTCGCTGTACCTACGAGGCCAAAGATAAAAGGTCGAGAACAACGAGCATTAGTTCACACTCCCAGTAAGGATTACCCTTTGGGGAAGAAAAACAGTGGTGCTTGTCTGAAAGTGATTTCTAAAAAAGGGAGTAGAATCCCTGTAGAACTGAGCAATTTAAAGGCTTTATTTTGTCGCCTGTTGTTTCTCCTCGAAATGTGCTGGGAGCTAAAATGCTTGTTGCGTGTCTCACCTCTGCCAGCAGTACCGGAGAAATATATCGTAAGAAGCTAGTCCGGGTCATGGTAAGGATGTTTCGCCTGGACTTCAGTGAACGTTGTCCACAGATGTATTTCTGCTGTCACGCTTCCGGTAACATTTGAAGCGAAATTTCCATGTAAAAAATAACATCTAAGAAACACACATGTCATGCATCAAGGCAAAACATCAATTGGGGCAATGCTCTGCTCCTCTCCCGTCGACATTTCATTCTAGTCTTACGTCATCCTTTGCGCTTGCAGTGTGCATTCTTTCACAACTTTTGCATCTACCAGCCAAGAGAACTAGCCTTCAGTTATTCGTCAACCCCCCTTTAAGGTATCTTTCAACGGCAAAACTCCTCCTAGAGGTTTCGTTTGAATCCCTCTCCCTCGGGTGCTATTCTCAGAGGTAAACAACATGTATACTCCCAGTTTAGCATAATTTCACTCCGAATGGCAACATGCAAGATATTCACGGGTTGGTAGATAGATTTTCGAGGAGACGACGGTTGTGTTAGGTCGCACAAGATGGAGTCCGATCGCAAACAAAACGGGTTAAGACACAGGGTGAGACAGCTGATATGGCGCTCGCGTCCGGTAAGCTAGCGGTCGCGGATGTGAGTCCCACCCAAGGACATTTGCCTTCGTTTGTAGTGTGTGCTTGGGTTCTCATTCAAAAAAAATATCCTACAGATAAGACGCTGACGACCTGAAAACAGATCAGTTATCGGGGAACACACACCAACCTGGGGACATTATCGGGGTAAAAATACACGAACATACCTATGACGTCCTTCGCCAGGAACCTCCAGACCCATCAGTACGCGTACTGTAGTGATAACTTGCTGCGTGACCGGCGCGGACATGCTGCCTCCATAAACGGCGCTGTGCGAACAGGAGCGCAAATAGTCAATCAGTCGGCGCGACCCAGCCAAGTATCCTCCGGATGAACCAAAACTTTTCGTAAACGTCCCCATTGATACGTCAATTTCCTTCGGGTCAACACCAAAGTAGTCAGCTACACCACGACCTGTCGGTCCCAGTGCCCCAATGCTATGCGCCTCGTCCACATACAAGTAGGCTTTGTACTTTTTCTTAAGAGCAATCACTTCGGGTAGATGAACTATGCTTCCCTCCATGCTGTATAGGGGGAAGAGAAGGAGAAAGGGGGAGACCACCGCTTGAGGAAATCAATAGGTTAGTAGCCACAAACATAAAACACTGTACCCTTGAGGGTGTAGCATGCCAAACATCAGACAGAAACCGTCTGAATGTGAAGGGAGCGGTAGTGAAGCAAATCAAACGGAGATCGATGTACACAAAACGGGAAGTTGGACAGTATTGGACTGGAAATCATACGTAGTTGAGCGCGACATAACTGTTAATCCAGGAAAGAGAAGTATGGTGAATCGATGGAAAATATTGACGTATGTGTATGACCATAAGCACCAAGGCAATTCAGCTGTAGGACCACTCATTCAGCAGGCGGGTTTGTAACCCACCGTTTTTCGTTTGGAATGTGTACTTATACTTGGATTCTGTTTAGCCAGGATGAGCAAAAGCCAAGTTTATCTTCACTGATTTTCTTCGGTTCGCATTCACCATATTGCCTAATGGGCTTGACGACTGAGGTTTCCGCACAAAGAGGTAGTCTCGTGGGATGTTCCATGAAGCGCGAGCTCAACCGTGATTAACGAAAGGAACACTTCAAAGTGTGAGCTCAATCACTTGAAGGAAGCCCAGTCGTGTAGCTGGTAAGCCAGGGAAATTTCGCCTGTCCTTGGGCGATTAATCAATGAATACTTAAGATGCAACCGTTCCTCACAGATTAAACAGCGAAAGTTTAGTCCAGTTAAAAAAAATGTCATAAAATACTATACTACTAATGTACTACTGTTAATGATTACCAGTGTGAGGATCACAATGTCTTCAAAAAACACTGAGCCGCAGAACTCTCCAAATGTTGTCTCGTGAAGATGCACTCGCAGATAGCGCCCATCCTGGCCAGTGTAATTCAATATGGAAACCGGACCGTTCACTTCATCGACACGATTACGAATTGAAGGCTAATCCCCCTATTAATGGATTACATTCCACTATGAGCGGTGTGAATCAGCAAAGGGTTGACGGCTGATCAGCATTGGCTTTTAATGGAATTTAGGGTTTCTTATTTTCTAACTATTTTGGTTTCAACGGAAGACTGTAATAACGGTAATGCCTCAGCTTAGTTCTCGACCTGAACCTTGCGAACTAGCGATCTCGTCAAAAGGTACACAACATTTATAAAACGCCCAAAACCAGACCAAAAACACGTACAGCGCGTCGTACATAAAGTGTATGCGGCGACGACATTCTGAAAATTCCGACGTCTTCTGGGCGCGGCATTGGCAACCGGCGGATACTGGGTCATGATTGGCTGTTGGGTCAATACTTTCGACCAATCAGAGCTGGCGTTGGTGCTGGACCGGAAGGCTGACCGATCTTCTGGCCAGTCGCATGCGAGTTAGGTTTCTAGTCCGTAGCAGCGCCTAACTGCGAGTGGCAAAGTGGTTTTAGTGCGGGATTCCGCCTAACAGAGACTCAAGTGAATCCCAGCTGAATCACGCGTTTACAATATTCCTCAACTGAATACGCTCCATAAAGGCCGCCTCATTTTTCAATTGGGACGACATTCTTGATAGCACAGCATGGTTTCATGAGGGAACACTACTCATAAGGTTACTGAAAAGCATTTGACAGCACACAACATTCTTGGGGCTTATCAAGTAATCGCAGTCTCCGAGTTTTCATCAATCTTACATTCTACTTGAACCCAAGCTGTACGAAATCCACTGTGATATTCCTCCAACTAAGGAACCCTGGAGCGAGTCTGCTGCTCAAGAAATTTCACAATGGTGTTCCCCAGGAGGGGCCAGGATGGAGTGTACGGTTGCCCGGATGAGAGGCTAAGCACCTGTCCCAGTGATGGTCTACCGGAGGAGATTACTGTCCACTGAAAATGCATGTCACTGTTCCGACTATATCAGTGGGAGTACTGTAAAATCGGTACAAACCGTAACAAAACTTAAAGGTCAAGGTGTTAGACAAAGGGTCAAGAAAATCAGACCCAAGCAAGCACTGCAAGAAATTATCTTGAAAAAGGGGTAGCCAATAACTCTTCGAGAAGTTGCATACTACATTGTGTTTAACGATAACATCTTCAGAGGACTGGTCTTTCGTCGAAGGCGGGGGTTTTAGGGGATTACTATGCATAGGAGTTCGAGAAAGGCTCTGCTGGGAAGAATTGCTGCATATAAAAATGTTCGCTAGAAATTGACAACCGTGCTCAAAATGGGACCCAATGTACAACACAAGGGACACCTTATATGTGGTTTGTGCACATCTCATACTTCACGTTCGCCTTTGGGGTTTATAGAGCTTCAGCAGTGGCTACCACTTTAAAAGGCTGGATATCACAGTTGGGAATAATTACACATCTTAACCTGTTAGGGCAAAGCCGCTTGGAGGCAGCGTTAGAGCTCGAGATAACTCAGTGGTTAAGGTGCCAGCCGACGGACCGCAAGGTCCATGGTTTGAAATCGACCTGAGCATCTCGACTGCTCCTGTCTAGGCTTGGGCAACCTGGCAGTATCCCAACCCTCGTGCCTCCTTTCGTTTGTATGGCAGCTAGGCACCGATAGGGTGTTACAGATGAACGATTTGACAGCGTTAGTTGATCGGGCGGGGGTTCAATGCCAACGGGAAAGGTTTCGAGCCCTTGATCAAGTGCATAACGTTCGTTTGGAGAGTACTCACAAATCTTGCTCGTTTGCCACACTACAGATCCGTTGCTGCGAGATGTGCACATTGGTCTGGGTGTGAGTAACGGTGTGCGCTTTCAGCTAATCGAACAGCATGACCTGAGTGTTAGAAGTGTATTATCGATCGGACCCAGTTCATCCTAAACGGCACAACACTGACCTAAAAGAAAAAATCGCTCCAAATTCGAGTTGAAGTTGCTTGACCTGAATTCTGCTGCCGTGTGGTGTGTGTTTGTGAAAGTAAGTACTCGGTGGTGGCATTGGAACAGAAGTGCATGGACCGGCGGAATCAGAAATACACCGTCAACTCACGGTGAAGGTGGGGCAATTGCAGCGACAATGGCGATCGCATGCTCACATTAACTGCGAGAGCATTACATGTGAATTAACAACGGTTGTTCGGTTACCGCGGCAACCAGTGTCGTTGCTGCTATGGTAACTCAAATTCAACTCTGGACCTGGTAACCAAGACACGTAATGCATGAAGCGATTGAAAAATTTCAATCTTCACACACAAAACGGGGAATAAAGCGCGGAACAAGATCGGTAAAGTAATATAAGGGACAAGGTGCCCGCCGTAGGAACACGAGGACTCAGAAATATCGATTCAAGGATATAAAATCAAGTTTTCAGACTGCAGGAAAAGATAAGTTAAAATTGGTGAGGTGTGATGGGGAAGCATCTTGCAATTGTAACCACTGCTCGGGGCCTAAAATCCCCATATACGCTGAAGTAGACGCGTTTTGACGTGCCCAAGAAGCTGTGGCAGGTCTATTGGACGCACTTTTTTCGTCGACAGGTTAGAGATGAGACCCCAGTCGTACCTTTCCGCCCATCTGATATGAAGTGTCCGCCTCAAATACAGTGGTCTCCCATCAAACTGGGTCATTTGTGTGGCCTGACCAAAGTGGTCACTTCTGAGGAACGGGTCCTCATTAACAGGAACCGACCGAATCCCCAGTCTTGTGTATAAACTGTTTCGCTGCTAAACTGAGTAGTTCATTCTATAAGAAGACCTTCATGCTTGTTTATCCCGACTGAAACAATCTTCGGCAGGAACCACAGTACTTCTGTGTGCTGTTTGTAGCTGAAAATCTGACCGATTGAAATATACTCTACGCACACTGTGAAATGAGCATGGGATGTTGCCTGGTTATTGAAGCACATGATGTACAGATTTCCTCCTGGTCAAAAAGTCGATCGACTGTTACTTGTTGTTCACTGCTTCGTCTTCCTTTTGACTAGTTGACCTCAACCTTATCAAGACGTATCTGCATTAAGGTAGTAAGCCCAAACCTCTGTAGTTTAACCTGACCCAACAGCTTTCACCTCGCAGTCAGGTATTCCGATCAAACGCATAGACGGAGCTCCAAACTGTATGAAGTTAGCCTGAATTATCGGTATTGGTAAAATATCACGACTGTATTAATCTTGGGGATAGAGCCTACTTGACAATCGGTGTGTGTTTACTAGTTTATGCTGGAGCATGATCAAGCAGGATTCATCTACAACGACTTTCGTAGAACAGGCTAAACTTGCGTGGTATCACGAGGCTCGGACGGAAGGTTGCGGGGACTGAGGGGCCCATGAACTGCGAAAAGATCTTCAGGGGGTTGCAGTTAGAAAGTCCTGAGTTTTTTTTTTAAGTTTTCTCTAATCGCTCACACATTTATACTAGTGTCCAGTGATGCCTCGTCGAGTTTGTCAATCCTTGTTTCATCTTTGAGCAACCGAAATGTCTGATGTCCCGTTGCATGACCGTTTCAAGACCTAGCGAGTACAGCTTGATTACTAAGTGAGCTTTCAGTGACCGATTGAACTCGCGATAGTACGATGTGTTCTTAGAATTGGTGAGAAGAAACGGATCAACTAACATGTAAACCACATTGCATGGTACACCCCATGGTTGGCTGCATTACACGTGAACTATGAAATCTCTCATATGTGCGGAACGTTCAGGTAAACATTGAAGCATAACTTGGAATTTGAAAATCGTATCACAGCGTTCGGATTTGCTGATTTCCGAAAAACAGTGGTCCTTGTGTGGGGGTAGTAGTAGTGGGATCAAAATTGCAAAAAAAAACTTTGCCGGCCCTTGTTAGAGGCTTGTCATCCAACCGATTATTACGATGATAATATTCGTGGGACCGGGGCAAATTAACCCGTCTATGGGAGACGACTCTGTTTGGTGGGTGAGACGAATTGCAAGGGACCAGCAGCTGACCACTACACACCAAGAGAGACAGAGCAATCATTCTACAATCAAGTCTAAAGCTAAAAACGTTTTTTCTGGTTTTCAAGGATATCGGGGTTGGGGAGGGAAATCGGTGAACAAGAATGCTGAACGCTATACACTGACTTTAGGAACAGATAAGTCTGTATTAAATCTTCCCCAATCTTGGACGACGCAGCGATAACAGTAGTGTGGAAGACTCCATCCGGTACCAGTCAGTACGTGCTGACTGTCAGGCTTATGGGTGCAGTACCAACCGTGAATTTATAACCTAGTTCGGCAATGTAAAACAATTCAAACAACAGACAATGAACTTTGGTCTGGAAGATGAGACTATTGTGCCAAACTGTCTCGTTTTCGCCAGACGTCCATCAACTCGGTGGAGTCAACAAAAAAATCGTGCAGCTGTAACACCCTTTCAGTGCCTAGCTGCCATGCCACCCGAAGGAAGCACGACGGCTGGGATACTGCCAGGTTGCCCAAGCCTAAACAAGGGAAGTCGAGAGGCAGAGGTCGGGTTCGAACCACGGACTCCAGTAAATTCGCGCTCTGACCACTGAGCCATCTTGTGTCGACACGACCTGAGATCGGGAGACTTCACAGACCATCGTCAGGAAGGAACATCAGACTGGATTTGAGACACAGCAGTCAAAACAATGTTTTCGTCTACTTTCTCAAAACTGAAACCAACCCTTTTGGACCGAGTAAAAGTGACCTACTCGGAGAAAGGGGGCGATTTACTGTTAATGTGGAGGCTTATTCGGAGTTTGTTGTTTTTGTCCCCATCCGTATCCCCTAGGCATACAATAAGCCGCATCCCCATTGAAGTAAAATACTGATACTATCGCAGACCCAACCTCCGAAAAGGGTACGGTACAAACATGCGAACCGAAAGGCCCGGTCCCAAAGTATTGCACTGCAAGATGACATCCAAGAAGGATATTCTTGTCCAGAGTTTAAAATGGTTTCTGTGGCCCGCGAAACTACGGAACACAACTGACGATCAGTATTCTGTCTAGCCCCGTTGGGGAAAGAACTCTTCTCCGTCGACAACCCAAGACGAATGGCTGTCTTACATCCTAAAAGGAAACTTCACAATGGAAATGCCCTAGGCTATCGACCCAGACTCATTAATCGGTTAGCGGGTTAAACTGGTGGCGTGGTCAGAATCAGCTGGTTATTCTGAGATGAATCTGAAATGGTCTGCCTGGGAAGACTAGAACACAGCGCGGTTCGCTACAGAAGAAAATGCTGGTAGCTCAGGTAGCGTAGGTGGTCGTTGGCTTGTTCGCTGAGCTGGGCGATTTGATTGCAAACGCTTCATCACCAATCGAGGTGACATCATCAGTGCGTTATTGGGGAGCGTAGTGGTGCGTAGCGATGGGTTGGTGGTTGTGCTAGGGCATGCTGCACTACACTTTGGACTGGATGGAATGGTTCATCGAACTTCACCGAATTCCCGATTGCTTTCGTTGCATGATAAGTACTACAAATTTTGTAGTTCTTATCTAGATAGATAGAGGTTTTCCGCGTTGTGCTTATGTATCTCAGTCCCGAATTCGTAGTACCATTGAACATCTGGTTCGTTCACTCCAAACCAAGCGAAACATCTGTCACACGTGCACATGAAAGTCATTCGAAACACCCAGATGCAAGTGTGAAATGCACTCCGGTGAACAAAACGTGAGATGTGGTTCTTGTTGATCAGCCCTACCGGAGAGACTCGGTTGGAGAAGCGTTTCGGGCTCCACCGAAGGTACTTTTGTATGACGGGAGGGGAAGGGCCACCGGAGCAGCTGGTGGGTGTGTTGGATGCGGTTTGTCCGCTGGAGCAGATGTGGAATGAGAACTCAGTGTGCAGCACACACAGATACTTCGGAACAGTTCGGACGAAACCAAGGTGCTCTCTGTGAGAACACTGAAGATGATATTCCGCGTATGTCAGGTGAAAGGTTGGTCTGCAGCCCTAAGGAGCGTTTGGTAGTTTTTTGGAGTTTGCCTTAATTGTTCGGGACTAAACGATCACGAAAGATGCGTTTCTGTCAATCGGAAGAAAATGGAGAACAAGAGGGATGAGAAAGCGGAGGTGATGAAGATTTCCCCATTGAGATTATACTTAGCTACGCTGCAAGATAAGGGAAGGATGTTCGTGTATGTTGAGAGAGAGAGACCTTTGAAGAGAGATCACTGGGACCCGCTATTAGGAGTGGAGACTCAGTGTGACCCCATCTAGTCAGTGATGTGGTGATATTCTACGGCAGCAAACAGACTGCACTGAGATATCCAATGAAGTTTCCGTCGTTTTGTTCTGACAAGTATGGGACGATTGTTCAAAAAGCCGCAGACAGCCCACTCTCGGTTTCGTTCCGTATGGGGCTCATCAGGTAAGCGTAATTCCCTAAAGGTGGTGAAAATCAGTTCCCGACTTGCACAGCATGTAATTTAAAGCTCGCTTTTGAGCTCAATATACATGCTCAAATCGTTGGAACTGATAATCCTCATCATCATCATTGATAGAGACAACAGATGAGAACACTGGTGCTACAATGCCATACAACCATGTCGATTTATTTTAATAAAGTCTTACAATGGAAAGAAAGAAATAGCGTGGCGTGGGGGGCCTAGGGCTAGCCTACAACACTAAGCCAAAAAATTTGTGTAGAAATGGACAGCATGGACGCCATATTGTCCAGTGTCTCCAGCTAAGCACAGGGTCACATGGACCCCATCCTGGAAGGCGAACAGCATCAACATCACCCAAACTTTCCGCAACATTCTTCATTCCCTTTTATCATGTCAAATTCTGTGCATCTCTAGGTTTCCGCCACTCCGAATTAGGCATGAAAAACAACGCTCGTCTCGGCAGGCAGTAACTCGGCACGCGTGACACATGGCCCAGCCAGCTCTGTGTCGGAGGTTGGCTCGAGTGTACGGGGCGCCATGTGGAGACAAGAGGCTTCGGTTGTTTTGGAAGTTGGTACTGCACAGAAACAGTCCGCGCAGCAGGTGGTCGCCGTTGTCCGTGTGTCTCCATTCCGGTCCTATACCACCACCCAATTAAGCCTCAAGTACGCTGAGTCGAGCTGCTTGCGAATTCATATCCCCGGAATCTTAGACCGCCGTAACAAGGCGCTCAGTATGTCGTAAAAACCGTCTTTGAGTGTGTCAGAGCTACAGTCTGTTAGGGCGTAAGCAAATACTATTGACTGGCCGTGATTATCGGCGCGTATATGGGATACTCTCATAGGCGTTGTCAAACGAAACACAGAGGCAGCCATCAACGGGTAACCATGCAACCAGAGACCCTTCAGCTCGGTGGCTTAGAACAATGCCAACCCCATCCGAACCAGCCGCAGGGGCTTCTGGATCACCCGAGGTGCATCATCAGAAGGGAGTGGAAACATATGAGGAGGTCAGCTTAACAACCATGCTTGGGTCTAGAATCCTCGTTTCAGAGGGACAGCATACATCAATAGAAAGCGAGTCCGGTGTACCTGCAAGAGTAATCTGTTGTGCAGCTTGTTTCAGAGTGAGAACTTTAAAGGCTATCAGATGAACTGATTTTTGGTGTTTGAAGAATGATTTCGAAGTGTCTGTGGTCATGGCGGCTAACGGTAACGGGCTCGAAGCATGGGCCTACGAAGATATCTCTGGCAACGGGGAAAGGAGATGGACGAATGCGTGGAAGAGAAAGAGAGGAGGCGTCAGCAGTAGCCTGCTGTCGTTTACCCGCCCCGCTGTATGCAGCAAGTAAGGTAACCCGGATGATGGCATCACGCGACGGCCGATGTGGCATGAGATTAGTTTTACGTGGTTGTACGTGGACAGCGAGTCCACAACCAGACACAGGGACGATTAGGGTCCTCAGCCAAAGCGTTTGGATCAAAAGCCTAACCGCAAGGCAGCGGTGTTTGGTGTAAAAGCGTCAGAACAGGCTACATTTTTAAGGAGTGATTCGTCACACAAGTTCCAACCCCAAATCGGGAGGACCAGGAGACTCTACCCATTAACCAGTTTGGTGTGAGAGGTTGTGTGGATGTCCCCAGTATAGCCCAATGGGTTATGGAGGTGGACAAACCGTCACACTGGGGTAGGGTCCAATCTGTTCGTGACGGGACTGGGGATTGCAACTGATGACTCCATGCAGCCCCTCGTAGTCAAAAACATTTATGAGGAAGAATATCAGTAGGCTATAGGTGCTTGACAATAGGTGATCGAATCTGGAGATGAGTGACCCTCAGTAGTAGGCGACTATTCACGCTGTTCACCATAATATACAATAATTAGACTGGATGACTCGTAGCCCGCACTGATAGTCGTTCAGCTGTAACACCCTTTCGGTGCCTAGCTGCCATGCCATCCGAAGGAAGCACGAGGGCTGGGATACTGCCAGGTTGTCCAGGCCTAGACAGGGGAAGTCGAGAAGCAGAGGTCGGTCCCAGAGCTAACAACATGTAGGTGTTATTCAAAACACTGGGATATACATTAGTGGTCCAATCGTACACACCGCCCGTGAAAAGCGGCTCCCGTCGGTCAAAATGTATCGGATTCAAGAAGCCTTGAGACTGTTACTTCTAGTATTCCCCCGTATTTGTCCAGGATTTTTGTTATCACCTAGGACGGGTAAACACGACCTTATTAGCAGGGACACCTAGATTATTGATCGACTGACTGGTGAGTATATGCACACAGGTGCGGCAAACACGCGAAAGGGCAGGTGCAAGTAAGGCTTGAAATGTTGAAAGCCGGCAGGTAAAAAGTGTGCTTTCAAAAATATCCACACGCATTAACCCATAGATAGTTTGACCAGGGCATGACACTAGGGCTGATTCTCGTTAATGTCTGCTCATCAACTTCAAAAAGAAATTTTACGTCCACTTACAATGACTTCTTTTAACTCAGCGGTTCATCCAAATCGCTGAGGCCAGTACGACGGTGGTCTCGGGTCTGTTCCATAACTGAATACAGTATTTCGAATTCCCCGCTTTCGAACTGCGAACCTTAACCACAGAACTCCCGAATCAGCTCTAGTAACTACTGTATGCGGTATCCATACCAAACAGCTGTGTTCGTTGCTTACGTATGAACGCTAGGGGAACTTTCTGTTTGTACATCCAATCAAGAAACTAGGCGGTCTTAATGACTCTCCCGCTGGCACGATCTTCCCAAGTGGCCACACATTCTCGTGGCTTCACTAGGGAGAACCCCATATCTGTCTGAGTCCTGGACGGTCCCATCAAAAAGATAGGGATGGCAGATGACCTTGAAAATTAGCTGACCCCAGAGTAAGGCACAGTGAAAACTTACAAGGACCTTCGTTTTGGTTCTGAACCTGTATGATCGTCTGAGTTTCCATACAACGTCGATCATGGAAAGAGAACACGGCCAAGAAAGTGAAAAGCAACCTAGTACTTCTTTCGTCATGAGTAGGACTCATCAGGTGGATGGAGATTAATAGTTCTTACCGTTTGCCGCAGCCCCACAATTCGGCTACTACGCACACTTGGGCACATAGCGATTATGAACTGAAGTAATTTATAGTTGCAACAAATTCGAAGTATTTGTAGCAAAAGCTGACCGTTTTTCGAAAGTGAGACGCGGCGAACGGGAGAAAAAAAACATTAACCCACCTGTATATGCCCTCAACCACAATCAGAATCTTTTTGTAGGGTCGATGCGTGCGTGGACGACCGTAGACTACAGTCTCTTCGAGCACACGTTCCAGGTCGACCATATCGTTGTGTTTGAAGCGTCGAATGGTTGCACCACTCAGGCGACAGCCCAGAACGAGGCTAGTGTGGTTCAGCTCGTCGCTCACTACACAGCAATCCTTGAAAGCAACAAGAGGAAACCGTGCAAACTGGTGAAGAGTGAGAGAATGTATTGATTAAGTCTATGGGGGTTGTGTGCAACTAATGCTTTTGTGTACAAAACAACCACACGATCACTGAAAAAGGTGAGGCTGACTGACTACTAAAGCTCTGTTATCATCCACAAGCTTAACCAGTATTACTCTTCCCTGAACCTAGGTTACTTAAGATCATTAGCTTATTCGCCAATCAAGAACAACGATCAACTGGAAGAGCTCCACATAACAAGGATAATAAATGTTTTCATGAAGGAAACTACTCACAAGGTTGCTGAAAACTCTTTGACAGCCCACGACCGGTTTCGCCCTTCTTGGGGCTCATCAGGGAGGCGCAGTCACCGAGTTTCCGTCAACCTTATGTTCTACTTGAAACCAAATTGGACTGACTTCGACAAATACACTGATTTGCAAATCAGTTTGGTTGTCACGAGAGACTCAACTGAGTCTCTCGTTTATGATATTCTTCAACTGAATGCGCTGCACAAAGGCCGCCTCATGTTTCAGTTGGCACCATATCCGAGATATCGCAGTATATTTTCATAAAGGAAACTACTCACAAGGTTTCTGAAAACTCTCCGACAGCCCACGATCGGTTTCGCCCTTCTTGAGATTCCATGGATGATGAATGGTCTCTTCCAAGATGATCGTATGCGGTGTAGCTTGATCGGTACTCTACAATCATAGTAGGCTAAAAACGATTGATCTACTGATTCACGTGGTTGTCACTGGCTTCCGTGGCAATCATACAATCAAATGGGAACAAAGCCGTAGAGTGAACTAACAAATCCTAGACTAAAGAACGATGATCATGCGCCGGAAGGATGAAACAGAATTTAGCCTTACACTAACAACGTGAATGTAACAAAATATTTTCATTTGGGACTCCCAGGACTGGTATCCTAACTGTCCTTTGCCCGAGAGAGAGAGAGAGAGAGAGGATATGGTTCTAGTTGGGCTGGGTACCAGGTTTCTGATCGTCGGCAGAGTTGTCTTATCCACAGAAATTTCGATCAAGGTTTAACGTACAGTCGGAATGCGGTTACCCAACTGTTCAGTAGGTCACGTAACGTTTGAATAGAATTACAGGGCCAGTGTGGCCAAAACAAGAGCCGACCTGAGGTCAAAATCGATTACACTTTACTATACCGGAGATCCGTCAAAACGCACCAATGAAATGCAGTGGAAATAGCGCAGGAGAAACTATGCGTAACTATCATGCCAAAGCAAGATTGATTAAAAACTGTTTTGCGCATAGTGAGGCACATTCCACAGGTGCAGGACACGGTGTTGCTCATAGGACCTTGCTTTTGTATGCTTTTAAATTCTTGTACAGACTTCTCGAAACTTTGTTGAGCAGATCACACGGGATGGCCACGGATGAAGGCACAGTATGCTGGAAAATGAGTACCCAGCGACAGATAGCCCAGACGTAAATGGGCCCGTAATATTATCCCAACTGTTTTGCGAAAACCATCGAAAACTGCCGATCCGTCCTTATCAGCGCCGAACTGGCACACAACACCAGCCAATTCGTGTGTGTCGAATAACCTAGCCACATTTCGGTGCTGCCAAAAAAGACCTGGTACCCCTATTCAATAAATCAAGTGTGGTATTTTTCGGAGCCAGACACGTAGGCTGTATGGTGAGGCATCTTCGTATAGCCGTTAGATACCGGGCACGTCGTAAACACTATTCAAGCTTTTAAGATCATAAATTTGTGACGCTAGTCAGAAACTATGTGTATGGTTAGGTATCTCCATGAGTGAAGGGAGGGTCACTGAGTGAAACTGACTGTGTCACGGTCAGACTACACTGTGGGACAGCAATAGCTTATGATTCAAAGGTCATATAAGTTTTCGGAAAAGTTTGGTAACAATCGGTAGATTTATTGAGGGGTAACGTTTTCGCTTTCGGCGTTATGTTGACGATACCTTTATTGTAATCAAACGTGATAACGTGATAACGTGAACAGCTTTCACGACTATCTCAATAGTTTAAACTCTCATATCAAGCTTAGCATGGAGATAGAGTCCACCTCGGGCATATTACCCTTCCTGGACTGTATAACACACAAGAGTGGTGGAAAATCAAAAACTACGATCTACCAGAAACCAACAGACACACGAACTGTCTTAAACTACTCATCAGCCACCCAAAGTCCGTGTACGCCAGTATTGTCTCATCGATGTTTCGTCGAGTCAGAGCGCTGTGCACAGAAGAGATCGACCGAACAGCAGCTCAAATCGAGATTGCCAACAGAATTCAAGAAATAGAATACCCAATGAGTTTGATTAAGCGTCAACTAAGAATGATATTGGTTCCGGTATCTAGACCCAGTAAGGAATGGATTGGCACAGCAGTCATTCCGTATACCGGAGGAACATCTGGGATTATCCGAACAGTGCTGAACAAAGCCAACATTGGAGTAACGTGCCAGAAGGGAAGAACGCTACGCTCAGTTTTGGTGCAATTGAAAGATCCCCTCCCGGTTGAAAGGACTAGGGAGTGTGTGTATAAAATTAATTGCAACGATTGCACTAAGGTTTACATAGGACAAACTGCCAGGGGATTGCACACCAGAATTGGTGAAAAAAGTAGGATAAACAAATCACCGAGGAATGCGAAAGAATACCAAACGCTGGTCAAAGACTCAGCGATGGCGGTACATGCCTTAGACACGGGACATAGAATACATCTGGAGAATGTGGAAGTTTTAAGACGGGGACTGCGATTCACACCACAGCGGCTGATAGCCGAGGCGATGGAAATCACCAAGCCTCACAGCGTGAACAGAATCGAGGTTGTGGAACTGGCGGGCGTATGGAAAGCGGTCTTAGATAAGCCAAGTTGACACGTGACTATGTGTGGTTGTCAATTCACGTAGAATCATTAGCAAAAACAGGTGGGGGAGGGGTGGAAATCCCAACCCGACCAAAGTTCACACAATCCCTCTAACACAACTATCGTAGCAATAGCTCATCCACACAGACGGACGAAAAGTGCAAACGACGTTCAAGAGGGCTCATCACGTCAACCGAACCGGAAGAACTAGACCCTGAGCTGGACGCAAATCCATGTAGGTTCCCCCATCGGCTTAACGCTTGGTGACCCACCCTAACACACGAAATCCCTTGGCCGACAGCTAACACAGATTTAGCTTGACATAGCTGATTGGTTCTCCTTCCGCCTTAAATCGCGACCAACCTCATAACCTAGTCGCTTGGGCTGACGAAGCTTTCGTGTCAAAAGCAAAACGGTGCCCAGCAATAAATCTACCGACCGTTACCAAACTTTTCCGAAAACGATGACTACTCAATCAGTTCCAAGCGTTTTTCAACTAATTGGTCATATAAGTTTCTGTTGAATGCAGAAGGCTGTGGATTCCGACAGCCTCTGCGATTGGCAGCAGTCTGAATGGTGATCCGTTCAGAGGTAGTTGGTATACGGACCGGGAAGGCGCATCCCTGTTCCAGAGCTTGGGCGGTTTCGGCCAGATGCGAAGCGGTTGCACTCAAGCTGGTTCCTTTCAAACGGGAATATGTTCACGTGACCTGTCCAAGAACATCATGTCATTCAGCCAGCGTTTTACTTATGTTATCATTCCGGGACAAGTGTCCTTTTTCCTTCTGTATTGATGTTTTGAACTGAGCAGATCTGACGAATGGCGTTGTTTCAGGCCAATAGCTATCCATGGCTTATCTGCTTTATTTCCATTGCACTCCACCGGGTGTGTTTTCGCTGATTTCCCGGTTCCCACATTTTTATCTCCAGACTTATTCAAATGGGCTTTAGAACCAACTCTAACTGTACAGAGGCGTTTTATGGTCAAATTTCATTGCACGGACCCCGTAATTCTATTCAAAAGTGACGTGACTTTAAGATAATAAGCTCTCCAGACTATTCCATTTGGATCTGATTGGAAGAAAGCTAGGTAACCAGGCGCCACCCTATGTGATAGTAGACTAGCCGTTGAAATCAAGCTAGACCAATGCGTTAGAGTTAGGGGGAACGAGTGTCAAACAAATCCTTACCATCGGTTCTATTGTGAGAAACAAGTAAAGTGGATGAGCCAACATGTCAAAGCTTGTTGGCGTTGAAAAGTAAGATGAGGATATTGCATGTGCGAATCGGAATAGCAGCCCGATTTTAGAATAAGGTATAAATCCAAGTCAAATAATAGGACTGAAACATAGGTCACCAACAGCAAATCCATTATTCGTCGGGTTTCGAGGAATTTTTTTGGCCAAAATTTTGGCACGCAGAGACACGGAAGGGAATTTCTGGAAACATGGTACTCCAAGGCGGATTCAATCAACCGATGCATTGAGCTGGATCCAATTTGCGCACCACTACGTGCAAACGACCAACGTCTCAACCGGAATACTCAAGGAGAGCCGAATATCGGATTCACAAACGAAGAAACAAGGAACTCCTTGGAGTCGGATCAACAAAGGTAACAAGCCAGAACCCAGAGGGGTCAACGACAGAGATCACTCCAGCATCGATCAGAGTACGATGGCAGGGAAGGCTAGGCGCAAGGGTGAAGTGGTCATCGATCATTCAGGACACAGGAACCGACCGACCGAACAACCAACCGTGATCGAAGGTCAGCCCCGGCTAGCAGCACGTATATTAACACACACGCAACTCTACTCAACGCACAACCACCAACCCATCGCTACGCCCTACTACGCTCCCCAATAACGCACTGATGATGTCACCTCGATTGGTGATGAAAGGTTTATATATATATATATATATATTTGAAATATAAAACTTCGGGTCATTAAAATATGGTCGTGCATCTTTTGGACAGAGAGCAGATATTGGGAACGTCCAGTTAATCTCTCCTCGTTTGTATCCAATATGGCGGTCCCCTCACTCAGGGTCGTGGAACCAGTTGCTCGTTCGTGTATGATTTTAAATTTAGATAGATCGTCCAAAGCAAAGAAGCGGATAGTTTATAACTGCGTTCACTAAGACCAAATCAAGCGAAGCACTTCACTCAGGTCTTTTTTGACAGCATAGGCTCGGTTTTTCACGAGTGATGATCATAGTTGCAAGATAAACCAACGAACATGGTCAGTCATTTGTTCTCGTGATTACTTTGGAACAAGAGTTGACGTTAGTCGCAAGGCCCAGATGAATTGGGCGCTTGGCGATCGACGAGGCTAGGGTGTGCTAATCTGTACGGCCTGCCCAGCATTTGTGGGTTGGTGGCCAGGCCACTAGATGAGACGACCAGCCGTTCAGCTGATTGTAAATCCATCCGGATGGAACAGTATCAATTATTTGTTTGCTCTGTAGAATACAAATGCCCACCGATGAGTACATTACTCTACAGAGCCAAAAGAATCTGCACACCGGAAGTGCTTGATCGCGAACTACAGAAACTCCTTGAAATTGCCCAGAGCGTTCCTTTTACCAGGTTTTCCTCCGGCTGAGGTGAAATTAACCAGACACAAGAAATGCCTATTGTGAGCCTTGTCACAAAACGTCACAACAAATTGCGTTCGAAGAACTCATGAACGCAGCAGTTCTACCGCGTTACACAGTTAGGAATACTGTTCCAATAAGGGAATGTGCCGTAACCACAAGCCGAAAGATCCCAGAAAGTGCAGCTCAGGTGAAGTTCACGTGGATGGAACATAGCGGAGGTTAGGAAGATATGCGATTACGGGAGGTTAAAAGGCCACCGAGGTAGCAAGTTTGAAAAAGAAACTAACCTTGTCCACCAAGCAGGGAATATTCAACGAATTGGTGGCGAATCCCATGCTGAACACAATAGCGGCCTCTTGTCCGACAAACTCTGCGACCAGTGTTTCCAACTCTCTGTGAAGAATCAAAGAACCCGTCTCTTGTCGCGCACTGGCCACACCGACACCATAACGACGGGTGGTCGCCTCATTGGCCTCTATAGATGGTCCGGTCGGGTCCCCGAATCCCAAGTAGTTGTAAGAGCCTAAATTGAGCACACGTTTCCTGGCTCCAGTGAATCTGGTAGGTGAAACGGAAGCAATATATACATGAGACAAAAAGCTCTCCCAAAAATTGCCTTTGGAAGCCTGTTTGTACACCAGGTAGTCTAAGATTAATATTATTGAAAGCCAAATCATCTAGCTACGTGTGTCTCCAAAGCCATACAAGCCGTAATTTGCATGAGGGTCAATTTGCGAAGGCCCATACAAGAGCATTCAAGAAATGAATTTAAACGCAGACTGTCCGTTCAACAACTCGCTTCCTAACCTCTGCGCCTATTCATACCGTTCAACTATGTTCAACTTCCATCTCGAAGGTCCACGGCTTGAGTGTCGCTCATTGCCGGTGGGTTAAAAACGATCAATGAGGCACAGTAATTGACAGCGTGTGTATAGGGAAAGTGTATTAAGACAAACACTTGATTTCGAACCATGTGGCACATTGGTTGAAAGAGTAAATCAGTCCGGATAAATTATCCCTATGGTTAGACAAGTGGGATTTAGTGCGAGTGAATTGCGTGCTGAGTAGCTGAACGGCAAAGCGATTCCCAATCAGCTGACTTGCTATTACGATGGACAGAAAGACCTGTGTTGAAGGACGGTGTTTCACTAAGGTAATAAAAATAGTAATCGTTCATGTGTGGCAATTTTTCGGTGTGTAGCTACCACGAAACCCGAAGGAAGCACGAAGATCGATTTGCTGATAGGTGGCCCAAAGCCAAGGCAAGGGAGAAGCCAGGACTGGGTTCGAATCACGGACCCTCCAGTCAGCAGCACCATATCTTAAACGCTGAGCTATCTCAATCCATCTCACTAACTTAACTAGTACAAAACGAGATCTATAAAAACAGATTACAGAAATCCGCTACTTTTCCGGTTCGCAGCTTCCAGTAACCAAACGAAAGTTGGGAGAGGGACAACTGAACGAGTCAGTAACGGGTTTAAGCCATGGGCCTTTTGGTCAGTGGCTCATGTCGTATTTTCCGAACTACCTCCCACTCGGAAGTAGAAGGTGCGAGTTTTTATATTCGAAGAACTGAAAATGACCAGCGAACAATCAGACTCACTCCAGTGTCCAGCCACTGTCATTGGACTTCCGATCCATAACCACCATTTGCACTCCTGGGGAAGAACAGATCGGGCGATTCCAACAGTCCTGTACACGTCTGTACAAATTTCGGGTGTAGAACGCCTCGTATGATGAATAGAGTGGTACAAACGACCGGGTTCGTTTAGGTTCGACAACAATCGGACAGTGGAGTACAGAGCACCAGCGCAGAAAGTCTTGCAGACGACCGAGCAAGTTGAGTAGCATGAAGCCAATGTAGGTGAACACGGCTGTGATGAGTGGAGTTTCGCCAAACTGTTCAAAGAATGGTTCACCACTCGTGGGACCCTTGTACACAGATGGCATGATTACTGACACAAATGGGCAGGGTGAAAAACTAATAAAAGTGCATCTCGGATCTGAAAAAAAGGTAGGCAAAAGTCGACAATAACCATGGAAGACATGGACATTTAGCAATAACTTGAATGTGGACACTGCCAACGCACTTAAAAGAGTAAGCATTGAAAGGACCAACAAAAGCATTTTCTTGGTTTCATGAGTGAACGTGAGTGGAGTGGAACGGTATCTTGTGTAGACAGGCCATAATAGAAGGAACACCACTGACATCGATTAGCAGCCATATCTTGCAATGTCTCTAACCAGGCGCAGTGGGGATCACGTGGTCCCCATCAGGGAAGGCGAGTAGCACCGACAGCACCCCAACGTTTCGTAATCCCACTCATACCCCTCTGCCAGACCGAAGGTTGGCCACCTCTCTGCTTCCGCCACTCCGGACTGCGCACGGAAAACAGCACTCTCTTCGGTAAACGATGGTTAGGCATACGCAATACATGACCTTGCCAACGCAGCTTCGATGGAAGTACCCGTTGCACAAGCGAACAATCGCTTATTTAGGTGCTCCGGTACGGATCCACCGACACCAACTTACACAAGCTATGGTTCTGAGACAACGGTTATCGAAAACCTGAATACCTCTCAGTTCCGCTGCTCGAACAAGTCAATTCTCACAGCCACACAACAAAAAAGCCCGTACTGTCGCCTGATACACACGTCCCTTAAGGTTCATGGATATACCACTTTGACGCCATAGGTGTCTCAAATTACCGAACGTGACCAGAGCCCTGCAGATTCGTGTATTGACCTCACATACAATCGGAACTAATGTAACTTCAAAGATACGTAAAACGTTCCACATCCGCAAGTGGCCTTCCTTGAATTGGGGCGAGATGGCTCAGTGGTTAGAGCGCGACTTTACTCACCGGAAGGTCCGTGGTTCGAACCCGACCTCTGCCTCTCGACTTCCCCCGTCTAGGCTTGGGCAACCTGGCAGTATCCCAGCCCTCGTGCTTCCTTCTGGTGGCATGGCAGTTAGGCACCGAAAGGGTGCTACAGCTGAATGATTTTTTTCCCTTGAATTGTATGTGGCGTGTTCATTGACCGCAATTCCAGAAGCATGTGAAGTGCATGCCAAACGACTTTGGTCAGTTCATCCAAAGATACCTGCGCCTTGACCTGAATGACTGTATACAGGCGTTGCTAAACACAGCTGATAACAGGTGTGTACTAGGGAATAGAGACTTCTAGACTTGGCATACGTTTATAGTGCGGTAGAGATGGTTACAATTAAGTCCATTAGACCAGTAACTGATTTTCGCAAGACGTGTTTGGTGTACTTATTCATCGAAATAAGTGGTCTGGCTACGTTGGTGAATGAGGGGGATGTATTGCGTTTTTGCATCTTCAGCATTAGGCTATTTGAATCCAGAGCCTCCTAGTAATCCTGTAAGGTTCTGTTGCGAAAACACTAAAATATCCTTCCTCACTGTTGCGATTTCATGGGTGAGCGCCTCGGGCGTTAGGATTCATTAGTCCTGGAAATTCCCTACTTTTCACGTATGGAAAATTTCTCCGGTACACTGGGCTCTGGACAGTTGGTGGGACTGTTTTGTTGAAGGAACCGAAAATTCGGTGAAGCATTGGAACACCTGCAAGACAATACAAAAAAACCGAGATTCTCACCCTAGGTGTGGGTATTTTGGAGCATACTAAGTAAAATGAAGACAGAAATCATGCAATCTGACGGTGAATTGCGTCCCAGAGGAGCGCTGGGCACAAAACATGGTCAGGGAACCCGGAAAGAAGCCATCTTCAACTTTCCATTACACACGAGTGGATTACCATGGAAGGATAACGAACAACCGTACTGAACGATAAAATAGCGGAAAACCGGAAGGTGAGAACACGGGAAGAAACAGACGACACCAGTGTAAACACGAAGAAGAATAAGGAATAGTAAAGATCATCTGAGAGAATCCTACGCCGCTCTATTAACTCCTGGAGACAATACCGTCAAAAACGCACTTGTATGGAGCAGCCGATCAGGAAAGTTCGAAATGAATGTTGTGGAATATAGGTAGCTCGGGTGCGCTGCTTAGTTGTTGGTCTGATCGCTGAGCTTGGCAGTTGGATTGCAAACGTTTCATCACCAATCGAGGTGACATCGTCAGTGCGGGGTTGATACCAACAACCAAGTTCGAAATCACTTTGGTAAAGTTGTGATGCGAGATCCGTCTTCTATATACAATCTCAGCTTCCGAAGCAAAGTAAAATGAGTTCTGTCAACAGATGACTACGCATGGCACATAACCAAAGAGAACAAGGAAACCCTCGGCCAGTGAGGGCTGTTGGTGGTGGAACGTTCATGTTCCGTGGTATCCTAGAACACCGCTTCAGCAAACCAGTAGGGCTCACTTCATCGACTTCCGCACAGCATTAACCTTCGTTCATCTCAAGAGCTGACGGTGTATTCACCAAGTTGGTGACCTCAATTATGATAAAGTGCTGAAACATCAGAGTGAGCATCCAAGGGCATGGAAAAAACACCTACAATCTGGTGGAGGTTCAGCACGCAACAAGTTTATCCTTCATTGTCATTGCTCTCCGGGCGGATTGGATGGACGATGAAACATATTCCATATATATATATATATATATATATATATAT
>SJOL01009574.1:400177-416254 GCA_004794785.1 Opisthorchis felineus | reverse complement strand
TAGTAAAAAGGGGCGAGATGGCTCACCGGTTAGTGCGCGAATTTACTGACCGGAAGGTCCGCGGTTAGAACCCGACCTCTGCATCTCGACTTCTCGCCAGGTTTGGGAAACCTGGCAGTATCCCAGCCCTCGTGCTTCTTTCGGGTGGCATAGCAGCCAGCAACCGGAAGGGTGTTATAGCTGAACGATTTTCTTTTTTCTTTTATTCTTGGGTGAGGGACATTTGGCTTCCCAAAGAGGAGGACAATAAAGTAAGCCTCAAGGTGCCAATTAGATCATAGTAGCTGGGAAAATGCGTGCGCTCTGCAATACACTCATATGACCAACGGATGTATACGATTTGTCTGGATACACCCACAGGATCCAGAATTGCATCTCCGATTCCACGCTAAGTAAAATATGTGAAGACGGACCACAAGATGAGTACGACTGATTCCCAACCTATGCATGTGAATTACAAGCCGAATCTACAATATGCAGCATACAGAGTGGTACTGTTTGGTACTCAGGAACGCCGATATACTACCAGTTTTTAAGGAATAAGTTACATTACATGTTCACACCTCAAAATCTGAGGACCAATAGACTGTGTTAGTCAGACCTCTACCCACAAACCATATTGATGTGAGAAACTGTGGGTGCTCAACGAGTTATAGAGGTTGCATCATCGACGTTCAGAGATTGCAGTGTGAGTGACGAGCAAGTCTGTCACTGAGTGTTCGACAATGGGCGACACTCCTGCCACCTTAGTATTGTTCTGAGGGTGCAAGGAGAGTCAAAACACCGAGTGCCTTGACGAACTCCTTACGCACAGATGCAAACACATTATGGTAACTGTTATCTGGCGGCTGTCGACGGTTATAGGTGGCTAACGAGGCTCCCCAAGAATGGGACAGCAACGCAGCGCTGCAAATTTTTCGGGAATTTTAAATCGTGTGTTGCAGCACACAGGCTTTTTACAACGCACTTTTTCCACTTGCAATCCTAGCCTCCTTATTCAACCTCTCACTTCAAGCCACGCACCCTGGGTTTGTCTTCGTTCGGCAGAGCCTTGTGTATAGAATTCTTGCTTTTCACGGGAGATCCCCTTACTTTGACGTCGGCATTAACTACTGACTTCAACTGCTTCAGGTCTTCAACTGCTCTCCGGTTCGACAGTGTCATTCTGCGCAGGACAGTGGCGGCGGGGAGAGCTTGAGCGGCTATGAGTCTGATTTGAAGAGGACGTGGCCCAAACACTGTAGTATGTGTCGCTAGATAAATTCGAGAAGGCACACAATATTACGACAGCGGACCCCGGCAACCACAAAGATATCTGAGCTTTTATACCGCCGTATCAGGGCGCTCGAGGCACCGGTTGGGGCGTGAGCAAGCACGATACACAAATGGCGATCGACTTTCGGATTGCTAGGTTTCTTCACGGACGCTCAGAGGCGATTGTCAACAGGTGCCCAGGCAAGCAAGGACCCTTCCACCCGGTGGCTTAGAACGACCGCTGCGCGGCCTGTCGCAGCAACCTCTGGATCGCCAGGGGTGCGCAGCCGGAAGCGAAGAGGGCGACAAGGCGTTTAGTTCGACAGTTTTGCTTGGATCTTGAAATCTTGTTTCCCATGCATATCACACATCGACTTCTAGCTAGATTAGTGTGCCAGCAATAGCAGCCTGGAACATCACTGGCTTCAAATTGCGGAAATTAAAACCAGATAAACTGGGCTTCGAGGCTTGAAGAATGTCTTCGAGATGTCTGAGGCTATTACGGCAGCGTTTAACATTAGTGTTAAACACTGACGTTATGCTGTCGATGATGACGATTATGATACCCGAGGCTGTTGGTGCCGGCTGATCTGCAGATGCCGCGGCTAAGACCGATGCAAGATGAGTGAGGTCGCCAGTCCTAACGGTTGGGTTTGTAAGGAGTGTTAGTAATGAAGTGGATGGGGGGTGGGTGCATGGATAGGTGGATGAAAAGTGTGTCGAAGACACATGGAGGTGTCAGCAGTAGCTTGTTTTCACTTACCCACCCTGCTGTATGCAGCAAGCACGGCGACCCAGCTGATGACGGCCGATGTGGTATGGCTGTACTTTTAGTTGTGAAACTCATGGCTGTATGCAAGGTGGGATTCTTCCAGGGCGCCAAAACCTAGGCAACCCTGAGAACGATTAGGATTCTCAACCAAAGTCTTCAGCTCAAAAGCGTGATGTCAAGGCAACAATGGCTGAAGGGAAGTACTAATGCATTGCATTCTCTTAGGGAACAAGTCCCCACAAATGTCCCAACCCTCAACCCAGAGAACCAGGATACTGTTGTTCAGTCCTTTAACCCTGGGATGAGACTGTCAACCCGGATGGCTATCTCTGGACCGGGAATGCGTGGGTTATATAGTTATCTTGCGACAGCCGCTGGAGCTACAGCAAACATACAGAAATGCAACTCTTTTGATCTTTCCAGAGTGCTTTTGATACCGTTGATAGAAATGTATTTGGCAGCTGTTGATTGGTGAACAGAGTTCCGAGAAAGTTCGTGAATATTCTGAAAATCTTGCGCCCATAGACTTCAGGACACGTAGGCATGTAAGATGAGATTCCTTTCCCCCTTTTCTATCTCAACGGTGTCGGTCAGGGTTGCTGATCTCTCCTTTTCTTTAACTCCGCTATCAACGACACCCCGCGAACTTAACGTACATCAGCATTGAACTCCTGCCCGGAACTTCACTTCGAGACCTGAAGTATGCGGATGACAGCTCTGATTTGCAACAGTGAGCTTGGAGTTCAAAATCAACCTGATGACTCACTCGTCGTTTTAGATTGGGATATAAATATGGGAGGGACTCCTTTGATCACCAGAAACCGCCAAAGGTTCTGACGACTAACAGAGTCAAAAGCAGCTTTCAGATGAAGAAAAAACGACTAACGTGGAACGTTCGAAAGAGTAGCGCTGTTCAAGAACTTGTCTCAAGGTAAAGATATGGTCGATGCATCCTCCACCAGGGCGAAACCCAGCTTGATTCTCGCGAATCTGTCGCTCCCGACAATCGATCAACCTGCGCAAAATAATGCCAGAGAGCACCTTAGATGCCAAGTATATCAGGCTGATACTACGATGGTTTCCACACGACGTTCTTGCGCCCTTTTTGGAAACTGGAATGACGGTTGGGGAGCTCCATTGGGCTGGTATTCTGTTTTCGTTCCAAGCCTTCTTCAGTATGGTCGTCAGACTGTTCACCAGGACCTCGCCACCTTCTTTGAAAAGCGCGGGGTGTAGACCATCCGCGCCAGGCGCCTATTCGCGCTTCAGGATTGAAATCTCACGGTGGATTTCGGTTGCTGACAGTGGGTTAGTGTCAATGTTCCATTCGGGCCCGCTTGGTTCTTCCAGCGGTTGTGTTGAAGGAGACCAGGTGAACTGTTCTTGGAAGTGCTGAGCCCACCGCTCAAGACGGCTATTGAGGGAGTGAATTGCTGTTCCGTCTTTTCCGCATATTATCTCAGTGACACCTGCCTTCTTTTGACCGGTTGATAGAATCAGTTGAAACAGGGCGCGGCTGTTGCCTGCAGCGAAAGCTTTCTCCAGCTCCACCAGCGTTCTCTGTCATTCTTCAAGCTCCTGATTATCCAATGTTTGAGAAATCTGAGTGTACCATCATATCTCTAGTTGCTGGTACGGGCTTCCTGACAGTAATAAGATCTGCTGATCTCGAAGATATTCAGTGTTTCGACAAATACACTCATTTGCAAATCAATTTGGTTTTCACGGGAGACCCAAGTAAGTCTCTCGTTTATGATGTTCTTCAACTGAATGTGCTGCACACAGGCCGCCTCATGTTTCAGTTGGTACGATATTCGAGATATCGCAGTATATTTTCATGAAGGAAACTACTCACAAGGTTGCTGAAAACTCTTCGACAGCCCACGACCGGTTTCGCCCTTCTTGGGGCTCATCAGGTAGGCGCAGTCCCCGAGTTTCCGTCAACCTTATGTTCTACTTGAACCCAAATTGGACTGATTTCGACAAATACACTCATTTGCAAATCAATTTGGTTTTCACGGGAGACTCAAGTGAGTCTCTCGTTTATGATGTTCTTCAACTGAATGTGCTGCACACAGGCCGCCTCATGTTTCAGTTGGTACGATATTCGAGATATCGCAGTATAATCTCATGAAGGAAACTACTCACAAGGTTGCTGAGTTTTCAGCAACCTTGTGAGTAGTTTCCTTCATGAAAATATTCAGTGTTTATTTGGTCGAGTCAGATGGGCTGGACAAACAGTTCTGAAAGCTGAGAGCATTGCTTCTTTGACTCGCCTCCGTTCAACCTTCAAGCAATCTTCGTCATCCGTATGACTGTGAGTTTCCAGTAGCTTTCTAGCCAGATCGGCTCGAAAGTCCTCAGCTACTGAAACTTGTCGAAGTTGATGGACGGAGCTGCTCTCCTTTGGCACTCGCAGTACCGGCGGCGCGATCAGAGTCAAGTTGCATACCCCAGAAGTAACGACAATCCTTAAATGAGCCTCTCCATCGGTAACTGATGGCCACATGGTCCAATGAGTCCATGAATGTTTTGTGGTAGGTGGCCTCCAAGTAACTCGATGTGAGCGTTTGTGTTGAAAGTTCGTACTGGCCAAGAACAAAGGATGATACGCACACAACTGGAGAAGTCGCTCCACATTATCCGTACGCTCAGCATCGACTCCAAATCTACCACCTAACTGTGCTTCTTCCGGACTTAGTCGTCCAACTTGGGCATTCATATCACCTGCCAGGTGATATCTGTCCTTCTTGCCGACCGAAGTAGTCGTGACAGATCTTGATAAAACTCGTCCTTCTCAGTCTCAGAACTGCTATCTGTTGGGGCGTATGCTGATACAGCAAATGAAGGCCGTTTACCGCATCGACCTGCGCTAATCTTAAGTGAGCCAGACAACCGCACAGCGCAAAGATGACTGTTTACTGGGATCCAGTCCAGTAAGACGCCATCAGCCTTGGGACTGAGTGCAACTCCCACACCTTAGATACCACGAGCCATTGCGTCAGGATCACCGAAGAGTGAAATGTGGAACATCTGAGCTCGTCCTAAGTAGCTTGAGGTGCACGAAGTGGGGGCTTGTGAGTGTTTCGGAGATACAGGTAGCGATAGCGAGGTTTCAGCAAGAGATGAATGTTGCTCAATTTGACGTAGAGTATGGACATTAAAAGCTACAACGTGGATCAGATCCTTTGAGGCTAGAAAGTAATTGTTTTGCTTTATTTCTCTGGGCAATGATTCAGACACGGAACAATGGTTAGGGGACTCGTAGATGGGTTGATCACACTGCATCGTTGCATGGGTGGCGAGAGGGTGTTGGAGAAGGCCGGTGAGCAAAGAACTGCAAGGGCGAGTGATAATCCCCGGTTGTCCAAGCCGAAGGGGATTTTGTTGAGCTACTCTTCCTTGAGCATATGACTCAAAAGTCCAACTCACAAGGCAGTGGGGGGATGCAGGTTTTTTTCGGGAACCCTAACCTCTGACTGAGAAGTCTGAACCGCGAGGCAGAGGTTGTTGGGTTTTTTTCGGGGGACCCTACTCGGAGCCAATCACTCAATAGTCTGACCCAATTGGCTTCAGGGTGCCGGCTTAGCCCGAGGACGCAGGGAGTAAGGCACTACTGGTTCATCATTAACGTGACTGCGCACAGAAGGTGCCTTTTGAGTAGCACCGGACTCTTCGGTTTTAAAAGTAATTCGACCGTATTGAATAATGCGCCGGCGGTCACGGTCAACCGTTAAGCGACCGAAGTGTGCGATTTTTGGGGCTAACCTTTTCTAACCCGTCCTCCCTCGGGGGAAGGCAGCTTCGCTGCTTCCACAAATATGGACATGCTGGTCGCCTGGGAGAAACGCCCTACTGCCTTCACGCTCGTATAGCAGAGGGCAGTACGAATTTACCTCCAGAACGCCTTGTAACACGACTACTCGCAGTACGGGGACTAGCTGTTCTTCATCCGGCTGCACCCCGTTCTCCTTTCTGGCATGGTTGAAACTTTAGGAGCTAAGTTCCAGCAAGTATAGCCTGACCACCACAACAAGGTGACAGCTTTAGATAGGGGACAGGCGCTTTACACCAAATAACCGTGGCTTTGATCAGACCGCCCGGAGCCCATCTTCCTGGACCATCGCGTGCAACTTGTATAGAGTGAAGCAAGAGGTCGGGGCCGGCAAGGGATCAACCACCTGTCCTCTACTTCTGACTGATTGAACATGAGATAAGACCATCCAATACCAAAAAATTTTGTAAAGCAACACTTTCTTGTTACCAGCGGTGACCGTGTGAAATAACTTGCCCTCAAATTGTTGTCACCGTTAGACTACGACTTAAGGTTCCTCTGGATACTTGTTCTTGGGACTCGTCTGTTATTCCGGTTTAACGGAACAACCTCGGGCAGCGGTGATACACTTAGTCTTGCATGTTTGTTTTTCAGGTGCGTGTGTATGTCTGAAGATCGCTAACCACGGATACAACTAACCCATGAAATCTACGCGGTTTCGTTCTATCGATGAGTACGGGAAGCTGGTCAGCAGAGCACAGCGACTGTTGATATCGGCTGGCTTTGAATTTCGCTCGTACACAGCAGTGGAGAGATGGTACGTTTCCTTTTGACTGGTGCTCTTACCACAACCTCACAAGGGATTTCTCGTCGGTTCCTCTCATACCAACTGTACTCGCACAATAAATACCTCATTTAAGACTGCATAGTTATGCACCGTCGCTGGATGGCGCTTTAGGTATAACTGATTTGTGTCGACAACAATCGCATCGCTTGCATGTAGAAACCGTGTGGGTCGCCAGAGATTACGTGATAAAACGTTATACCTCAGGCAAATACGGAGTGTAAATGGAACAAACACTTAAAAACACTGCTGCATTGCACATAAACCAACATAAGTTTACATATTATATTAAATTCCTACGGAGCCTTTCATGAACAACTCATCGATCACGGGAATGGAAAATCGAAAGGTTGTGGTAATGGCGGTATTCCTTTAGCCTTGTTTTTATTGCATCGCATTCTGCTGGGCAACCGAACTGGCGGCGTAAATGACCTACGCAGCAGGCTGAGAGAAAAACGGCAAGGAGTGCGCGCCCAACACGAAATAAGACAAACTGTGCGCCTCCAGCATGCGATCCGCGGCTTGTTCAACTTTCAGGGTCAGTTCAAAGGTTTGCCGACGCAACTGTTGATACACGGGTTCTAGGCGATTGCCCAGAGATTCCAGGCCAAACTGGTCACTGTTCACCGTTTTTCACATTTTATGCGCTTATCCCAAACAGAGAACGCTGACTGCGCATGTACCACTAGTACTCAATTTCATGGAGTCTAATGTAAGTATTGCCAAACAAGCGTGCCTACAGCGCTTGCAAGTCGCCTTCCATTTTTGGGGTTTTCTATTTTGACGGAATATTATACCTATGCTCGTTTGAAAGTATGTTAAGTTTCGATCGGCTGAGAAAGATGAGCACACCTACTGACGATCTCGTTTCGAGGAATGCCACCCGGGGTACTACCAAATTGTGTCATTTAGAGGGTCGCAATCTACCCCCTGTACTCAAGAGGCACCCCAGGATCGATAGAAAGAATCGCAGTTGTATGGATACTGGAATCTCATTAGGAATTACATTTGCATGAGGGTAAGCTGAATATCATTGTCTATCCCTGGGTGAGCAATGGAATTTTGAACTCTTCTGCTTGCTATACTCTGTCAATGTGTGCATGTTTTTTGGCCAAAACACACTGCAAGGCCGGATGAAACCAACTGAGATAAGGCAGAACCTCAGGGCTTGATAACTAAATGCCTGCAGCTGGAATTAAATATCCGAAATCGCATCAAGGTGTGCATTAGAATTAGCCTTTCGCAATTTTAGGTTGGCTATTCCACGATTTTCCGACTTCAACTGATAAAGGTTTCCATTTCAGCGTCTTTGCCCCAAAAAGGTTAGTTTCGTACCTTAGCTCGTTGTCACTATGGTGTTGGGGCAAGAGCCGCACAGCTATTTTGAACATGTTAGGGTTAGGTTCCTAAGGCGACACCTGAAATATAACGGGAGTAAATCAAGTAGCTTCAAGTGGTTTCCATAGTCCAAACGTCGCGGAACAGCAGGAGTAACTCATATTAACCGCCTGATTGGCCTGCCCCAGCGTGGAATTCCTGAGTCTGTGGTAAAGATGCAGCTTCTAAAGTTCGAGGTCTGAAAGTATTCAGTGGGTCCATTTTTATCGGGCAGGCGCACGGGTTCGGCAAAGATCAACTGGTGGCCGGTAGCAACAACTGAGCAAGAGGGCGGGAGATCACCAAACCTAAAAAAATACCCAACTTTTTCACAGCCTTCTACAATCTGAGAGGAGCCGCTCTCTTGTGTCTTATGTACATCTACACTCAATGGCTACCGACGATGTCCGGAGGAAATTAGCAGGTCACTTATCCAGTAACAGCAAATGAAATTACCAAATCGTTGGCGATTTTGACAATACAGGGGTGTACCAAATCATGAGGCTCTACCGGCACATACCATGGACGGGGTCCTTTCGACATGCCCAAAAATCTATTCGATTGCGGGGTTCTTCACAGATCTGGCCGCGACCAAGTGCCTCGGAGACTGATAAGTACGGGGGTTTTGCTTCTTCTGGGGGTACGGAGTGAACTTGCCAAACCGCAGTTAAATATTAAACTGAAGGATCACTTACTTCAAGTAAAATGGAAGGTCCCTGCGCTGCCTAGCAAACACTGAAATGATCTCAACGCCTGAATAAGTGAAATGAACTGAGGAGACAATTTTTGACATGTGGTCGTCTGTCTTGCTTGTCCAGAGTTTAAACTCTCATGATTGTTTGTGATCTGTTTCAGTCATGCCACGTGAAAAAGCTTAAATAGCCCCCAATTACTTAGAAATCATCCTCGAATGTGAAAAGTGGACAAATCAAGCCGCTAGGTGGATGGCGCTGGGCTCAAGGAAGATCATTGGGTGGCTGCTCATTGCTTTGCCGGTTTCTAAGTGTTTTTCTACCGCCACCCACAGGGTTTGGCCCGAGAAGGACTGCTTAAAATTTGTGAAGTGAGAAACGGTTATTAACCATGTCAAGATCTTTCTTAAATTCTAAAAAACATTATTCCACTCACTGATCCATCGCTACGTTGACAGCTTTTCATTAGGTGGTACAAACGGCTCGTTGGGCAAGATCCTTACCTATTGATTAACGGAGAATTTCAGTTTCACATCATTTGTCCTCGAAATAAGGGGGGTGAATACATGACAAACAAGCTTACAGCATCATGTGTGACTGATTAATCAGCGCGATAAAGCGCCGGTTATATATATTCTTGAGGTACATAAGTGGTTAATATAAGGTGCCGATGACGCAAAGCTGCTTTTGAGCTCGAGGAAGATGGTCCTCCAAGAGGGCAGAGGACGGCCCTACTGATAGACTGAGAGTTTATAAGTGCCGCCAAATGTGGGTAGCTTCCAACCGCTTGCCATGGCAGGTAAATTTACTCCTCTGTTAACTGTTAACTAGGCCGCACTCAACCCATGTGCACACGGAAGCCAAGATGCGAGAACCGGAGACTTAGGTTACAACTGATTTTAGCGATCTCGCTAATCTTTGGTATTCACGGATTGATACACAGGGTCAAGGCTTGTGCCGAAGCTTCCCGGGTCGGGTTTGCTCTTGCCATTCAGCGACTTCCGCTTGCCTGAAGGGCACAAGTTTGAATGATCAGCAAGCACTTGGAAGTGACGTGATGCATAGCTCCATCCTAGAAGTTCGGGAAAATTCATCTCTCATCCACAAATGTATGTGCTTTGTCTGACTGTACTGTCCGAGATAATTCACCTTGAAATCTGTCGTGCACTTTTTAACCTAGTTAAGTATGATATATTGAATCAGCTGTTGCGTCCATCGGATAGGGTAAAACAGACATAGGCGGTAGAATCCAACAAAGAAGGTGAAGTTGGCTCGCTTATGCATTGGAACGGTTTCTTATACGGAGTGTATTGGATGCACCTTCACCATCCGTTTAATTAAAACCTGCGCGCAGGTTATATTGGCACGATGATTTATTGTTTTTGTTGAAAAAACTTGCCATTCCCAGGAGACATGGGATTGTATTGGTAAATTACATGAAGTAATATTCCCCTGTATCACTCTGTGCTAATTTGAGCAGAGTTGCAAGCAGTTTGCAGATATATACCACATAAAAAGTTCACAATCCGGAAGATTTCATTCAAGTTTTGTTTGACTGATATGATATCCGGCTGCAGTAACTTTCCTGCCACCACCTTAGAAATGGCGATACATCGGTGGGCACAAACGCAACATGCAGCCCTAAAAACAACCCAATGCATTTAGAATTTAGGCAACCGTGTTGAAGTCTAGAGTAAAAGCCAGTGGGAGAATCCACCACCAGGGAGTGGGGGGAGTGGGTTATGCAGCAATCACACAGACTCCTGGGTCTTTCATATCGCGCGCAGAATTAAAAAATCCTTTTGTTAGCAAAGCGCCACATAGAAAAATAAAAATTCATTCATGGTCATTGACCAGCTATAAGATAAACGTGCGGAAAACACTGCCGAGATTAAGGATTATATAGCAAACCTGCCCAACGAGCTTACGCCGGCTGGCTCACCAAAGTAAGATGCTGGCGTCCTTGCCTGCCAGTTTTTGTCACCGGGGCCTTCTGGTGGCTCTCAGTCTATATTGATGACAAACGTTTAATTCATAAAGTCTGGAAACCGGCATCTGACATTAAAATTTCAGCGGAATCGACAACAACGATTATGAGAGACGTGGATCTAAATAAACCGTGTGCTCGTGTACTCTTTCAGCCGTCTTCCTGCCAAAGATAACAGAATCCATGGCAGAACCACCCCAATTTGCTTACACCAGTTTTCTTAGCCGTTTTATCTGAATCGCCGGGTTCCTACGGAGAACCAGACTATTGTGGGGGCCATAGGTTGGTATCTATGCTGCCAACCATACCCAAAATTCTGGAAAGCCTTGTACCTTAATCTTTAGGCAACTGACGCGTGGAGTTTAAGAATTCGTTCAACAAATAACATGGTAGTAAAAGAGACATGTATTTATATTTTTCCAACAGTTGCCTACAGCCAGAAGTCTATCTCTGATGCTCATTGTCCTACTGCTGCTTTACGGACTACTGTTTGGTAGACTGACACTGATGATGAGTCAGTGGTTCAAAAGTTACGATGAAAGGTTGCGGTGAAAGCCCAGGAATTTCTGGCAAAATCAAGCTTCATAATAAATTGCATGCCAGGATTCGAAGTGATCTGATAACAGCTCTACCCAAAACTACTTGCCATTGGCAGCATATGCTGAAGTTATGAAGTAGTGGCATGCTATCCGGTGCTTCAAATTTGTCACGCATACGCCAGCTGAACTCAACTTCGTCACTATGAAGACCCCTAAGATATGCAGACGAATATTGATCAGATTTGAACTTGCCTATGGATCCTCCAACTTGGATGATCCGCCGTTTAACTACACCAGCAAAGGACTGAATCCCAGGACACATATTTTTGATAGCCGAGACCCATTCTAAATCTTAAATTTTCTTGTCCGGACAGAATTAGACAGGGTCCAGGACGCCACAGTAAATCCAAAATATCGTCCAGTTCTTGCCCAGGCCCACTCCATGGTTCCCTCTGCGCTACATCGTCGGTGTGTTTAATGAAAGATACATGTTAGCTTGAGCAAAACGCGGCCGTATATAGAAGCATAGTGTAGGCTATGTAGTCAGCAAAGTATAAACAGAATATAGAGTTCCCGGTTTCCTTAACAGCTCAGCGCAACGTGCGATTCTCAACGACCACCCGTCACAAGTTGAGGGGCCTTCAAGAGAATAGACCGTTGGCTACTCCAAAGAGGAGCATTTGATAGATTACAATAACTGGAGAACGGAGGAAATATGGAGAAAAACACAAGCACAACAAACAGAAGTCTAACTGTCCTGATGCTTTGGAAGTGGGCATGGAACTCGACGTACACACACGTGTCAAGAAATAGGCGGGGCTAGCAAGAATCTAACTTTTGCTTGAACCTGCATTATGTAGTGATCTGAAAAAAAATCTTGAGCAAAATGTCCAAATGGTTTTCAGCTTTTAGAAAAATAATTTGATATCCTAGGCAGGCGGGTCCATATATATTAGTTTTGCTTGTGTGACCCCATAATCTTTGGTTTAGAGTACCTTGTTCTAACTGATCCCCGGTCAAGCCCTCCATTATCCTAATTTATTATCAAACTATCTCTTGAAGCGTTTGCATCAGTCTAAACAGGATGCAAGCTTCAGCGGATTTTTGTGGTCCTTATCACTTAGTTCGATGGATAGCTTGGTGAAGATAATTTGCATCTATTCAATGGCCAATGCGCCCTCTTTTGGGCTTAGACAACAGTACCAAGATGCCATACAAAAAAGCTTTGCCTGGCGGTAACGGAACCACAGTATTTCCTTTGCAGGCCTGGTTGTGACGCAACGAACTTGAAGGGGTATTTTGCTGGCTCAAATTTGTGAAAGAATTCTTCCGCTGTTTAATCTAGTTTTCGATTTAACAAGTGTCAGTTGGTTGGATTTGTCACTCCAGTATAAATTGTGCTCGAAAATCCCTTTCACACTGCATTCCGTTTGTATCGTCCATTACTTTGACATTTGAAATTCTCCACGTTCCTTGTCCCTACTTGTAACCCCCGCCCCACTTTTGTGTTTAGTGCGTCTATATGAACTGACGTTTGTTTGCCCTTACCAATTCACCCATTTGGCCTTGAGGTCATCCAGCCATTTGTGGCCGACCTTACGCACGCGTGACTGTCTCACGTGGGAGCCTGTTTGCTCATTTGGTTCGTACTTTTGTAGTCCTAGTGGACCATTTGTTGTTGACGAGTATCTACTGTCGAGGGATGTACATTTTGTGAATTGATGTCTTATGTTAATAGTACCGTATAGGAACCCAGCTCCAACTTTGTTTTGCCTTCCCAGAGGTTCTGGTATTACGCGTCACTCGAATATACCGTTTGTTCGTTACAGTACTCGACATTACGTCGTCTTGGTTGAAATAAAGATGTCAACTTTTGAAACCATTATGAAGGAAACAGGATCCAAGGACGCGGAAACTACTGAAGCTGCGGAGGAAACATTTGCAATGCAGATTGCTTCGCGCTCCGGTTCTCGTAAGTCACTTTGTCCATCTACTCGTAAAAATGATGTAGCTAGGAAAGCATTAAGGATTGCTCAGCTCCGGGAGTATCGGGTTAAGCGAGAGGTTGAGCTCTAGTGGGCTCTCCTAGAGGCACAGAGTAAAACCGAGTTAGCCAAAATTGAGCTAGAGGCCGAAGAGGACTCACAGATGAAGTCTGGGAACCAGTGACCTCAGCTGACTGGTTACCGCAGTACGTGAAGCCACAGATAGATGAAAAACCTCTAGGATATGCTGATGATATTGGAGGGTCGTCTCCGGGGCCAAATCCGGCCATTTCCATCACTCCAGTGACGACCACTGTGGAACTACACAAGGTGGAACTATCATACTTTGATGGTGATCCGAGTCATTACTGGAGGTTCACACGACAATTTGAGATATATATTGAAAGCAAGGTGAGGGACGCCGGTCAGAATCTCCTGTACTTGATCCACTACTGTCAAGGCGACGCGAAGGCAGCCATTGAAGAATATGTGATGCTCGCGCCGGAAGTAGCATACTCCAGGGCTCGGGAGATCCTACGCAATCTTTTCGGTCAGCCTCATATTATTGCTCGCTCTCCACTCGAAAGCCTGTTGCGACTGGCACGACAGACCACTGGAGCAGCCAAGTCTCTGTCGGATTTGTGCATAAAAATACGAAGTTGTGAAATTGCGCTAACGCAAATGCTTTACGTTTCAGATTTGCACTCACTTGCGGTTGTAGAGAGAATCGTGCGTCCTCTTCCCTCGCCATTGCAGCACAAATGGGCTGAGATAACAGGTAGGATATCGATGACTGGCCGGGACCGAACGTTCACTGACTTGACAGAGTTTGCGGACACGCGCTCCAGGGTTGCAGAATTCGCAGACGCTTCAGCATCGAACACTAGTCTCTCGTTAGGTGATCAAAGGGTATTATTGATAGCGAAGACTGGTGCGGTGTGGGTAAGTGGACACTATCGGCTACCACTCCCATGGAAGGATAACGCACTTCCCCTACCCGATAACTTTCCTGTAGCTAGAAAACATCTGGATAATCTGAAAACTAGACTGTGCAAGGATCACGTTTTGCGTAGAAAGTACGATAAGTTGCTTCGCGCGTACCTGGAGAAAGGATACATTGAGCGGGTGGCAGATGCCCCCAAATTGTAATCAAATACAAAGCAGTGGTATCTCCCACAACATCCGGTCATCAACCCGAAAAAGCCAGAAAAGATTCGGGTTGTATTCGACTGCGCTGCCAAATATCATGGTGTGTCCCTGAACGATCACCTGTATCAGGGCCCTGATTTAACCGCAAAACTTGTGCACGTTATCGTCGGCTTTCGTTTAGAGCTAGTTGCTGTGGCAGCGGACATCAAAGAGATGTTCCTGCAGGTCAGGGTTGACCCCTGCGATAGAGGTGCTCTAAAATTCTTGTGGTGGGAAAACTATGAGTTCCTTGGAGAGCCTACTGAATTTCAATGGACGTCCCACCCGTTTGGCGCCACCTCCTCCCCTTTCTGTGCAACGTTCGCCTAACGAAAGACGGTTGAAGAATTCGGCTCAGGTTATGCCGTCGCAACCTGCAGTGTAATAGACAATAATATATATATTGATGACTGCTTAAAGCCGTTGCCTGACTCTGTAACGGCCAAATGCTTCGTTAACGAGATTAGTGCTCTGCTATCGAAGGGAGGTTTGCGCATGAGGAACTGGTCCTCCAATGATCGCGGGGTATTGTCAACCATTGATCAAACAGAACTCACGTCTGGTGTGAGAAACATAACTACGGACCCACTGCCAATGGAGCGTGCCCTAGGGGTGCAGTGGGATACGGGCTCCGATGAACTTGTGGTCGCCTTTAATTTACCGACAAACCCGCCAACGCGCAGAGGGGTTCTTTCCTGTATATCCTCACTGTATGATCCTCTGGGATTTGTTCCTCCGTGGCTAATACCAGGCAAGTGTCTACTGCAATCCATGTGCAAAAGTGGACTTGGTTGGGACGACCCGTTAAACGATACCGATCGCACTCGCTGGGAGAATTGGTTATCTAACCTCCGTGGCCTCCATAACTTGCGGTTCCCCAGGTGTATAAAGCCTAGAGAGGTTATCGGTTTTCCACATGCCGAACTTCATGTATTTTGTGATGCATCAGAAATTGCATATAGCGTGGTAGCATATGCTCGCTTCACGGTGAACACTAAAGTTTCTGGCTGTTTGTTTGTCTTCTCAAAGGCGCGGGTGGATCCTCTTAAGTCCGTTTCAATACCAAGGTTAGAGTTTCCAGCTGCATATTTGGCAGTCCAAATAGCAGATCTAATTGGAATAAGTGAAAAGGGCTACTTCCAGCATACTGTGTTTTGGACAGACTCCATGATAGCCCTGTACAGTGTCCATAAAATATCCTCTAGATTTTGTACCTTTGTCGTAAATCGACTAACAATTATTCGTGATGCGTCGTCACCTACTCAGTGGAGACATGTTACGTCGGAGAACAGCCCAACCGACGTTGTCTCTCGAGGGACATACAACCTCAGTCCGCTTCGCGGATGGTTAACTGGACCAAGATGTTTACTCGGACAAGAGAGTAATTGGCCTCCAAGGCCTCGATTGAAGCCGCCCGAGTTGAAGAGCTTTGTAGTACATGTTCACAAACTCGAACGAAATGATGGCGTATGCCCACTAATAGCCCGGTTTTCCTGTTGGGTAAAGCTACAGAAGGCTGTAGCTTGGTCACTACGTTACAACCAATATCTATTGATTAACGCAGGCAGGGTGAGGAAAGGGACTACACCCTCTGGTGGAGATGTGCCTCGTGAAAAATGGCCTGTAGTGGTAGTAGATGGTTGTGAGGCGAGCTCATACAGCTT
>SJOL01009574.1:240186-396185 GCA_004794785.1 Opisthorchis felineus | reverse complement strand
TACTAGGAAATGGCGTATGTGGCCGATGCGAACCGGTGTGGCCACATGTGGATATAACCGGCGTGTAGTAGCTAGGTGGTGAATCACCAAAATCATAGTTAATTGTGTAGCTGTCCATGAAGCTGGGCAAGAGGGTTAGGGGTGTTAGGAGGCGTTTCCCAAAAACCGTCAATGAGGGTTACGCGACTTCTGAGTCAGCTCGTGTGGCTACCTAGAAAACATTTAAGAAGATAGGATTATTAAAAGGCAAAAAAGGGGGTGAAGGCCATCACATACAGTTTTTGGAACGGTTTAGCAACGCTTTATTCAGGACCTGGGTAAGAGAGCTACAGAGGGAGACAAGTTAACAGCTGGGGTATACAGCCAACGGAAACATATCGAATATGGATATGGATGACCATCTGACAACATCCGCCTCGCGGAGAGGTGGGTGGGTCCAGAGGAATTTGTGGTCGAAGCATGCGGGGGCAGGAGATCAGAGAAAAACGTAAGGCGCATGGTCGTGTTGCATGCTTTGTAAAACCAACTGCTTGGGAGGCGTCGCACCACTAACATTTAGTCAGCCTCTGTCAACTTTCAGTTGAGACAGCATTTTTACTTTGTAGTGCACAAAAAGGGTACTACAATTGAACGAAAATCTTTGTTACTACCCTATGCTACATTTAAAGCAAGTTTAAACCAGCGTCACAGTCGTCCAACAGAAGCTGTTTTTATTTTATTTTCATGTTTCTCTCACCACGGATGGTGAAATTTGAGGCTGTGCATGGGTTTGGGAGGCCAGTCCGAGGAGATTATGCAATGAAAGGATAGTTTCGACCATGTGATCGTTCTCATTCTTGGCGAGAGAAGGTGCGGGCGGGGCGGGCATGGTACGGAAATAGCTGGTGGATGTTTACGGCTTGGTGGAGACCAAAAAGGCCGACAAGGTAGGACAACTGTAGATGTGCAGGCGAGGCGCGTTGATCGAATTGATATGGGTAGTCAGGGTCTTTTGACCGCTCAGAGGACAAGGATGTGACTGTCGGAATTGTGGGTATGTGGGCTGAATGTTATTTGTTCCAGAGGCAATGAGATATCATAAACTTTGCAGTCTTTACCCAGATCATCATCGTATTCGGAGAGATAGTATCATGAGTGACTGCCTTACCATTCCTATTCGGATAGTTTAATGAAAATAGTTTAGTGAAATTGGTGACAAAACCGCGGCGTGAATGATGACAAGCCCATTTGTCAGACATGGAGAGGAGCCTCAGGGTAGCCCAAAAGAGTGAACGGCGTTTTAGGTGTAATGTGTGTCTGAGACGTGAAAGCATTTCAGCTATAACCGGATACTGAAGATCACAAAAGAGTCGTTAACAAACGTGCGCACTGGAGCTGATAGGCGGTGTCCATGAACGATTCCCCCAGTTGATAGTACCACGGCAGAGAATTGTGGCGTGGTTACCAGTTATGGTGATGATGACGGAGGTGTCGTTTCCCTTAATCTACAGGGTATAGGCGTCGGCAGGCAGGAGTGGAGTGGATTTCGGTTTTATTGCTCTAAGGTAGCAGATTCGACACAAAGCACCCGTTCACTCACCGGATCTGTGCTATGGCTACATTTATTGTACACGTTTGAAGACTCATTGGGTCCTTGAATATTTGGAATCTAGTCTATACCACTTCATCTTACGACTGCTTTGTATGCACTACTCTTTGGCCTTAACTCCGCTGGGTCCAGCATCGATTTACAAATGAATTCTTCATTAGTGACAGTTGGACCAATTGGGCAAGAACTAAGTTTACCTTTATAAAATTAAGACGTCCGAACAATTTCACTGAAGCTATCAACGGGGGCAAATCGAATATACAGTTTTCATTTCAGATCCACCATCGAGCGAAACTGGTTTACGGAAAACGAAACGGGGTGACTACCAATTATGGACCTATCAGCCCAGTTATTAAATAGAAACACTTCGAAAACGACTTTAAACTCTTCGAGCGCGGACACGGAGGAGCGACGAGGCACAAGGTTATGATGAAGGACCGTCGTTGGTTGTTGGGCTATGCTATCATGCAGAGTTTAGGCCTCGTAACAAAAGACGCGCACGGTTACGGGCTGTGTGTAACCAAGATAAGCGATAAAGCGTGTAGTAATAAATATTAGGGGCCGTCCTTGGCCTTTGGATTAGGTAATCATCCCTAGTCAAGGTTTTGTAACCAGCGTCGCCAGTAAACACGGGCCTAGCTGTTGCGATAAATAGCCGAGTTCAGCGACAATGCATACGTTTACGACAAAGGGTCGTCGTTGATTAGCGCATCAGGTTATCATGCATAGTTGAGGCCCCGTATTCAGCGTCACACAGGCACGGTTTAAGCAGTTATGATANACAGGCCTGTAGCCTCTTGGCGATAGTCGGTCACCAGTTTGGTAGACTGACGTGACAATCGCTTCCTTCCAAGCAGAGGGAATGCGGCCCTCGTCAAGCGATTGACGAAACACCAGGTAGAAGTGTTTTGCCAGTGTGAACGACGTCTCCTTCAGGATCCTTGGATGGACCTCGTCTGGCCCCAACACGCAGAACGCGTGAACCTCTTGGATGAGTCACTTAAAGTTGTCGGGGTAGTTTGTATTGGAATGGGGTCGTGGCAAATTGGCACCAGCGTGAACCAGGGGCATTTTTTGCCCTTCGGGGGTGCAGGTTGGCCCATTGCTGTAATTCAAACCAGGTATCAAGACAGCCGTATCTAGAGTGGGGACTCGTGATTGGAAAAAGTATCAAAAAGATTTCCTAGGGGGGCACTGGGGTATAAGTTAGACCGCGGCCCGAGGCAGCCAAGAGTTTTTACACTATAGTTCGGCGACACAGCTTGGTTTCAAGAATGATAATCTACCTTCAGGCGGAGATACTAGGAAATGGCGTATGTGGCCGATGCGAACCGGTGTGGCCACATGTGGATATAACCGGCGTGTAGTAGCTAGGTGGTGAATCACCAAAATCATAGTTAATCGTGTAGCTGTCCATGAAGCTGGGCAAGAGGGTTAGGGGTGTTAGGAGGCGTTTCCCAAAAACCGTCAATGAGGGTTACGCGACTTCTGAGTCAGCTCGTGTGGCTACCTAGAAAACATTTAAGAAGATAGGATTATTAAAAGGCAAAAAAGGGGGTGAAGGCCATCACATACAGTTTTTGGAACGGTTTAGCAAAGCTTATTCAGGACCTGGGTAAGAGAGCTACAGAGGGAGGCAAGTTAACAGCTGGGGTATACAGCCAACGGAAACATATCGAATTTGGATATGGATGACCATCTGACAACATCCGCCTCGCGGAGAGGTTGGTGGGTCCAGAGGAATTTGTGTTCGAAGCATGCGGGGTCAGGAGATCAGTGAAAAACGTAAGGCTCATGGTCGTGTTGCATGCTTTGTAAAACCAACTGCTTGGGAGGCGTCGCACCACTAACATTTAGTCAGCCTCTGTCAACTTTCAGTTGAGACAGCATTTTTACTTTGTAGTGCACAAAAAGGGTACTACAATTGAACGAAAATCTTTGTTACTACCCTATGCTACATTTGAAGCAAGTTTAAACCAGCGTCACAGTCGTCCAACAGAAGCTGTTTTTATTTTATTTTCATGTTTCTCTCACCACGGAAGGTGAAATATGAGGCTGTGCATGGGTTTGGGAGGCCCTTCCGAGGAGATTATGCAATGAAAGGATAGTTTCGACCATGTGATCGTTCTCATCCTTGGCGAGAGAAGGTGCGGGCGGGGCGGGCATGGTACGGAAATAGCTGGTGGATGTTTACGGCTTGGTGGAGACCAAAAAGGCCGACAAGGTAGGACAACTGTAGATGTGCAGGCGAGGCGCGTTGATCGAATTGATATGGGTAGTCAGGGTCAGTTGACCGCTCAGAGGACAAGGATGGGACTGTCGGAATTGTGGGGATGTGGGCTGAATGTTATTTGTTCCAGAGGCAATGAGATATCATAAACTTTGCAGTCTTTACCCAGATCATCATCGTATTCGGAGAGATAGTATCATGAGTGACTGCCTTACCATTCCTATTCGGATAGTTTAATGAAAATAGTTTAGTGAAATTGGTGACAAAACCGCGGCGTGAATGATGACAAGCCCATTTGTCAGACATGGAGAGGAGCCTCAGGGTAGCCCAAAAGAGTGAACGGCGTTTTAGGTGTAATGTGTGTCTGAGACGTGAAAGCATTTCAGCTATAACCGGATACTGAAGATCACAAAAGAGTCGTTAACAAACGTGCGCACTGGAGCTGATAGGCGGTGTCCATGAACGATTCCCCCAGTTGATAGTACCACGGCAGAGAATTGTGGCGTGGTTACCAGTTATGGTGATGATGACGGAGGTGTCGTTTCCCTTAAACTACAGGGTATAGGCGTCGGCAGGCAGGAGTGGAGTGGATTTCGGTTTTATTGCTCTAAGGTAGCAGATTCGACACAAAGCACCCGTTCACTCACCGGATCTGTGCTATGGCTACATTTATTGTACACGTTTGAAGACTCATTGGGTCCTTGAATATTTGGAATCTAGTCTATACCACTTCATCTTACGACTGCTTAGTATGCACTACTCTTGGGCCTTAACTCCGCTGGGTCCAGCATCGATTTACAAATGAATTCTTCATTATTGACAGTTGGACCAATTGGGCAAGAACTAAGTTTACCTTTATAAAATTAAGACGTCCGAACAATTTCACTGAAGCTATCAACGGGGGCAAATCGAATATACAGTTTTCATTTCAGATCCACCATCGAGCGAAACTGGTTTACGGAAAACGAAACGGGGTGACTACCAATTATGGACCTATCAGCCCAGTTATTAAATAGAAACACTTAGAAAATGACTTCAAACTCTTCGAGCGCGGACACGGAGGAGCGACGAGGCACAAGGTTATGATGAAGGACCGTCGTTGGTTGTTGGGCTATGCTATCATGCAGAGTTTAGGCCTCGTAACAAAAGACGCGAACGGTTACGGGCTGTGTGTAACCAAGATAAGCGATAAAGCGTGTAGTAATAGATATTAGGGGCCGTCCTTGGCCTTTGGATTAGGTAATCATCCCTAGTCAAGGTTTTGTAACCAGCGTCGCCAGTAAACGCGGGCCTAACTGTTGCGATAAATAGCCGAGTTCAGCGACAATGCATACGTTTACGATAAAGGGTCATCGTTGATTAGCGCATCAGGTTATCATGCATAGTTGAGGCCCCGTATTCAGCGTCACACAGGCACGGTTTAAGCAGTTATGATAAGTAGCCTAGGTGGCTGAAAGCGCGTGCAGTTATCATAATGAGGGGCATTAGGTGGCCTTAACTTTCGGCAATGTCGTTGCGCTTTATGATGTAATCCAGCCAAATGACCTCATTTTTTCCATTTGGAAAGATATCGTCGAGATGTTGGTAATTTAAATGCAAATATCTCAAAACTCTGCAGGATCCCGTGACTAGTTGCGCACAACTGAGAATGGGGATCATCTACAGAGATAGAACCTCACATCAGTGCTGCACATGCATCAAGTTGTCTTTGATTTTCACACCGAACGTGGGGCGAGCTTCCCAAAGTTCACCGAACAAGTTCGTCTGATTTGTTACATGTGACGGGTATAGCGCATCAAAAAGCTATTTAACTATCCATCTAGGTGGAATTTACGTCGAATATATCGTAGTCAGTGACCTTGAAAGTTTACTTAATTATGCAAAATGCTGTGAGCTATGTTGCTCAAGGAAAAGCGCAAGCTGATTGGACTAACTCCCTCTAAAATGGCAACTTCAAAAACCCTGAGGTTTTGGCGAAACCAAATTCGGGCGAAACCGGTCGTGGGCTGTCGAAGAGTTTTCAGCAACATTGTGAGTAGTGTCCTTCATGATAATTTCGGTTTACTTCTGGTGAGGGGCCACATTTGAGTATCTGCTAAATGCTAGGTGACAGTAGAGCACAAAGAGGACGTCTCAGTTTCCAGAGTGATGTTATGCACACTCCATATACGACATTGTGCACTAGCTTTGGACCTGTTCAGTGCATTTTACATAAACGTGGTAGTTCTGCCGGAAACGCTTGCTTGGGGGATCAGACTGAGGTCAAAACTCAGGCATTATTTCTAGTATATATGTTAGCGCCACAAACGTGTGATGTTGGAAGACCGTGTTCGAACCCAGTATTACCAAACACTCTGAAGGGAAAAAGCGCACACCTAGTCAGGCAGCAAAAGTATTCGCGCTATCCAAGACAATCCGCATTTCCAAAAGGGTCAGCCTTCACTGAACTACAAACTTCCTTGAACAACTCGCACGTGCACAGTACCTAACAAGCGCAAATAAGCATTGCAAGACTAATTGGGTTAAAACCCATAACCCATGTTTGCAAATGAACTAATTCATGCAGCCAAGGATTTACGGATTGGCGCACGAGGTCAAGGCTTTTGCCCAAGCTCCCGGGTTGGAGTTGTGTTGTCGTTCTGCGGCTTTCCTTCACCAAAAGACACAAGCGAAAAAAAGTGCGGCACTCCCCCTTAAGTTCTCAGCTCAGGAACAGTATGATTCCCAGCGCAAGGGCTCACACGAGAAGGCACCAAAAAGTGACTCGAACAGAAAACTGGATGCAGCATGCACAATTGTAGCAGGCAGTTTATTTCACGCACAAACTACCTGAAATGAGGAAAATGATCGCCTAACAAATGTGTGCGGGCTGAACTTGAAAACCTTCTGAACGTGCACCTCAGGCCATCGGTGCATCCAACGTTGAAAAACCTGTTGGCCAACCAAATCCAATCAAGGCAAAAGTATTAGATCTAAACGCAGGTGACGATTATCTAGTGGAAAGAGTTTCACAGTCATCGGATTCAAGGCCGGTAACCATTTTCTTGGCGGCTCGTTGGACACTTTCAACGAGGGTTACGTCTTACTTGCGTCCTGAGTAGACAACTTGGTTAACATAGAGTATCTTGCAGTCCATGCGAGCGATACGGAAGGAGGTCCGCCGAATCATCCGTAGAACGACGAAAGCCTTCTGGGCCGATTGTCTACGGTGCCGTGAGATGGACATGTTTGAAGAGAGCCAGATACCCAACTCCATTTTTGTATCTATCCTCGCCACGTTTCCTGAATTGTCCTCACTATGCACGACAAAGGCGTTTTCTTAGTCTCCTCTGAATGACATATGGACACGCCTTTCGTCATTCAGAGGAAGTTGTCGGTCCAGTGACTACCGCTCTGCCGCGTCTACATCCATTCGTTGGGCGCTGGCGTTGGAACTCCAGGGTTTCAAGTCATCCGCGAGTAGACACGGACTTGAAAAAAACATCAGAAAGATCGTAGACGTAGGTCAGAAACAGCGATAGTCCCAAAATGGAGCATTGAGGAACTCCAATGGAGACTGGCGCCGGAGAAAATTAGGTCGATTCTGCTATCGCTTAGAATGTTCTATCTGATGGGAATGCCTTAATGCAGCCTAGGATTCCTCGCTGAATCGCATAAGACCTGAGCTTGGTTGACATCCACCATAGATGTGGACTGATTCAAAATATTTTTCGTGAATCCCGACTCGGCTGATAGCGATGCATCGGGCAATTCAATGGCTTACAACAATCACCATTTCTACACAAAGCCACATATCGAATGCTTTTCGTGTGCACATTTTCCCCCCATGTCAAATCATCACGGGGATGAAAGTAAGCGGAGGATGGGCTGTTTGAACAAAACAAGACGGCGGTTCACATATCCGATTCCAACTTTGCGTGGCGTTGGCGTATTGAACTGAGCAATTTGCAATCCTCAACTTGGTCAAGAAACCGTGGGGTATGCTAACACGCCGTGTCCAAAATAGTGCTTACCTATGATCACAAAACGGGAATAAGGAAGCCCCAGCCAAAACGACATACACTAAAACAAGCTCTTGAGCAAATTGGCAGCAAAACATCGTTCAGGAGGACGGGCTGTCCCAGAATTTTGTCACAATGATAATATAATTATTTTTCGCGAGGTACATATCCGTGTTTCTAATGGCATCATCATCATCATCGAAGACAGCAACATCAGTGTTGACACTGATGCTTCACTGCCGTACGTTTCTAATAGATCGAGTTTATTCCATAGAAGACCCAAAAGGATTTAGAGGGAAGTTGTCCAGTGTGTAACCCTGGAAGTGGTGAAAAGAGAGCAGAAGCGACAGTGCGGCATAAAGTCCGAGTTTTTGAGGTCCCACGATAAACGGACTTTATTAAACCAAAGTGAAAAGATTTTTCTGACGGCGCTTTCATTAGAGGGGTTGGTTTGCATTGATTAGATTCACCTGGTACCGACGTGCGGTGTTATTCACTCACATACTCGTACTTAAGTTTTTGAGTTTGAGTCCTCGCGGTATGATACTGAAGCTAATTAACCTGTAGCTGCCGGGCCATATTTGGTCACCAGTTTTGTTGATCGGCGCGGCAATCGCTTTCTCCAAAGCAGAGGGACGAGCGAATCACATTGGATGCCATACTTTTCGACTTCCCAGAGGCATTCGATTGAGTCCCACACGTGCCGCTGCTCCACAAACTCGAGTCTTATGGGACTCAAGGGAAAATTCTACACTGGATTAAGCGTTTTTATAGGACAGAACATTCCGAGTGAAAGCAGAATCGACCTACTCTTCTCCGGCACCAGTCTCCATTGGAGCTTCTGAAGGCTCGGTTTGGGGACCACTGCTATATCTGATATACGTCAACGAACTTGCAAGCCCATGTCCACTTCTCGCGGACGATTTGAAACTCTGGAGTTCCAACGCCATCGCCCTCCAACTGGGTGCAAACCCTGCAGAGCAGTGGCCGTTGGACTGTCACCTTCTTCTGAATGACGAAAACTGCGTCTATATGTCATTCAGAGGGACTCAGCGAACGCCCTTGTTGCGAAAATGGACCAGAAGACATCACGAGGATGGATGTCAAAAAGGATTTGGGTATCTGACCCTCTTAAAACATGTCCCTCTCACTGCACCAAGAGAAATCGGCCTAAAAGGCGTTCGTCGTTATACGAATGGTTAGGCGCATCTTCTCCCGTATTACTTGCAAGGACATCCAAATACTCTATGGAGCCTACGTCAGACTGCTTCTTGAATTTGCCAACTAAATTGTTTACTCAGGACGCAAGAAGGACGTAACCCTCATTAGGCGTGTCCAACGAGCCGCCAAGATAATGGTTGCCGGCCCTTAATCCGTGGACTATGTAACACGTCCCGCGGTGCTTGACCTCCTTCCCCTGGGGTATTGTCACCTCCGATGAGACCTAATACTCAGTTACGCCCTGTTTGAACAAGGTTGGACCAACAGGTTGTTCACCGTTTACCCAGCAAACACATGGCGGCTACATGGTCAGAAGATTTTCGCGCTCAGAGTGCGTACTTTTACCAGGCAAAATTTTTTCTCATCTCGGGTAGTTGCTGCGTGGAATAAACTTCCTCCGATGGTTGTTCAAACTCCGTCTAGAACCTGGTTCAAAGCACTATTGGACCCTTTTTTAAGCGAGTCCTCGCGCTGGCAAGCTGACTGCCCCTCGCTGAGAACTTGAAGAGCTATGTTATACCTTTTTTTGCTTGTGTCTTTCAGGTGAACCGCAGCTGATGAACGACAAGCACAAATCCGACCCGGGAAACTAGGGCGAATGCGTCGATACTGTGTGTCAATCCGTGAATCTGTGAGAGCATTCAAACTTTTCGTGATAGTTTCATACCCCTGTGCCAGGTTAAGTGTTGACCACCTCTGCTTCCGATAATTTGAATTCGACACGAGAAACAGCATTTTCACCAGCACGCGACCTTTCGGCCTTCGTACTGCATGGCCCCACCCACGCGGAATCTGGTGCTGCACAAATTCTTCAATGGAAGTCCCTATTGCACAACCGAGCGTGTTACACCCGCTCAAATGACCATTTCATTCCACTGAATTTGTACCAGTACAGTAAAAAACTGTCCACTCTATTGTACTCTCTGCTCATACTGCCCACAAACCCACTGATTCTCCCCACTAACACTGTCAAATATTCAGTACACCGGGAAGATAAAACCGTGCGTTACACCCGATATATCGTCTGCTGACTGTCTTGGAAAAATCCACTAAAGTTACTAGCAGCGATGAATTCCTTGGTTTTTCCTGGCGGGAGAACCAGTGCAACCACAGGAAAATCCTTCTAACGTAGGTCGTGAAAGGATGCTCAATTTCGATTTTGTGCGGACAAAGACGACACAATTACTATTCACGTGCTGTTCCGAAATATTTCAAAATCCGACACAGAAAACACGTGAAGAAACTAACTTCTCCACAAAATCCCCTAATGCCTTTAGGGCGATATCACGCTGAGGAACCCAGCCATGAAAAATACAAATCCCGCGCCCAAAATAGACACTAAGTTCGCCTGAACAAATTTTAGTAAAAATGAAACACTCTGGGGAGATTTCAAGGTGCCGAGTAAATGCACGCTGTGGAAGAACTAGGGGACAGTGATTCTCCGAAGGTAGGGGATTAACAATTTTTGTGGATGTAAAACAAAATAAAGCTCATGAGCCGAAGCCCAGTAAGCAAGGTTGCACATCACCAATACTTACATATAAATCAATCAAACTGTCAGACACTGCATACCACACATCAAATGTTCAAGTTTATGTTAAAGTTTCCTTCATTAAAACTGGTTTCAGAGAAATTTGGGATGCACCTCTAAGGATCGGCTCAAATGTGACTGGCTGTTCGGTCCGCATTCCTTTACCAATCACAGCTCGGCTTGATGCTGAACAGGCCGCCAACCAATCAACTGCTCCGGTCCTAGCAGTGGCTAATTGCTGGCTCCAAGGAGTCGGCATGAACATGGTCAGGATGGCCGTTGGATTCTTATGCTAATTTCATCTGCACACACCGCTGGAGCTGGTTCATGTTCGCACCGGCTTGAGCATACAACCAGCGGGTGCTAAGCCAGATATTGGAGCTTGATGGTGTGGTGTTTTGTACCTTTCTTTTGCTTTCATTATAACGTTACGTATTTCATCAATTGCATAAACGTTTTTTAGTTGAATACGCGAAACCACAGAAACACGCATTTGTACAATTTATATACAATACAGGCATGGTCACCTGCTCCGACTTTCTGTTCTCATTTCGCTCGCGTTTACAGCGGTCATTCGCGAGCTTCATGTGCTAACTCTGGTATCAAAACATTTCGGACTGTCTTCGGAGTTTATTGTATGTGAGAGCTGCCCGAAAGAAGGCCGCTGGACATCCGCGATCGGATTATTATTTACTCACTGACCTGGGCCAACGACGAACTATTTTAAAGAGGACAATTCTTAAGTAATCATATTTATTTCTTTGCCGCACACTCCTGGTAAAGTAGCTTTTTGGGTACCCAGACCACTACAATGGCTCCCTTTCGTCACCACACATTGTTGGGAAATCTGTCACGGGAAGGAAATGGACAAAATATATTCATTCGATAAAAAAAATCGTTCGGCTGTAGCACCCTTTCGGCGCCTAACTGCCATGCCACCAGAAGGAAGCACGAGGGCTGGGATACTGCCAGGTTGCCCAAGCCTAGACAGGGGAAGTGGAGATGCAGAGGTCGGGTTCGAACCACGGACCTTCCGGTCAGTAAATTCGCGCTCTTACCACTGAGCCATCTCGCCTCATTTGATAACAGTCCTTCGGACGAACTTTAGGACGAATTGAAGAATTTCCAAAAGCACCCATCCGTGGTATTTTGCATGGTGATATCGCTTCAGTCGTCATGAATTCACCAGATTCAACGGCCTGAACTACAAAGAAGAGCTGTGTCATGTCCCGCAACCAGCACATTGATCTGGTGCAGCTCAGTAAAGGTGGCATGCAGAATTGATATAACCTACCGAAAGAAGTCTTCGCAGTGAATAGCAACCATATACCAGGTTGTCTCCAATTACCTGACACTTCGACTTTTCGAAGCTCGTAAACGTGAGTGGCCCGGGCGCACATATATGCGTTAACATGAGCCGGATAGCGGCATTCATTTGCAGTTTTTTTGTGTGAAACTTGCTATCCGGTGTGATACGATGCCATTTTCGTCTGAGTAAATAACTACTTTGTTCACCGAAAAATCAAAGGATTTGCAACGACTCGATTTTCACCCACACTTACAGATAGTCCTATAACACCTGACCCTCAAACTAACATGTGCTTCTAGAAACCCAACCACCGAATCATCTATCTCCCAATATCATCTAGTTTCCAAACAAGCTGGCTTATTATCGAGTCGTCCGGGGCGGTCTAGAGCCGAGCCGCCTCCATAAAAGTCGTATGCCTCCTCATTTGATCAGCTCCTGTGCCACATCCAACCCGACGCTACAGACCAGCTCTCGCTTAGTTGACCGAGAATGGAACAACATAACGGAAGGAATCTAGTTCAGACAAGATTGTTTAATTTTACAAACCACTCGATTTGGTTCATTTTCTTCCTTGATGTTCACCCATATATCGTTAATCGTTTCGTTTTAGATGTCACCTTTTCTATCATTGTGACACTGAACCGTATATACGTAGTAACCCCTCGGCAGCCGCGCTATGCAGTCTACTCAACGTTCCGCCACAAACCCATCTTCAACACTACAGCTTGCCGCCGCTCGGAAACGTGATTCGCAAGTGCAAGGATTAAAATCCCGATTGCGAATGAACATGACAGCTATCACTGAAAATTACGAAATGATTCTGTCCCGCGCAAAAGTTTGTTTCTTGACCCATTTTCTCATTCTAATGTGTGCCTGCTTACCAGGTAGATCCGAATGACAGTCCCTCAGAATTGGGTTCATTTGCCCAGACGGAACAGGATACGTTTGAAATGAGTGTGCGTGCTGCCAACATTGTAAGTTTCCATCTTCCTACGCCTGATTCCTGATTTGATGTTAAACGATCAGACGGACGTTGGAACGCGTTTGTTATAATTTCCCTTAAACTGTTCTGGAAAAAACGGGAGAGTGGGTCGGGGTCCACATGGACGAATCAACGAGGACTCAAACTCAAAAACTTAAGTACGAGTATGTGAGTGAATAACACCGCACGTCGGTACCAGGTGAATCTAATCAATGCAAACCAACCCCTCTGATGAAAGCGCCCTCAGAAAAATCTTTTCACTTTGGTTTAATAAAGTCCGTTTATCGTGGGACCTCAAAAACTCGGACTTTATGCCTCACTGTCGCTTCTGCTCTCTTTTCACCACTTCCAGGGTTACACACTGGACAACTTCCCTCTAAATCCTTTTGGGTCTTCTATGGAATAAACTCGATCTATTAGAAACGTACGGCAGTGAAGCATCAGTGTCAACACTGATGTTGCTGTCTTCGATGATGATGATGATGCCATTAGAAACACGGATATGTACCTCGCGAAAAATAATTATATTATCATTGTGACAAAATTCTGGGACAGCCCGTCCTCCTGAACGATGTTTTGCTGCCAATTTGCTCAAGAGCTTGTTTTCGTGTATGTCGTTTTGGCTGGGGCTTCCTTATTCCCGTTTTGTGATCATAGGTAAGCACTATTTTGGACACGGCGTGTTAGCATACCCCACGGTTTCTTGACCAAGTTGAGGATTGCAAATTGCTCAGTTCAATACGCCAACGCCACGCAAAGTTGGAATCGGATATGTGAACCGCCGTCTTGTTTTGTTCAAACAGCCCATCCTCCGCTTACTTTCATCCCCGTGATGATTTGACATGGGGGGAAAATGTGCACACGAAAAGCATTCGATATGTGGCTTTGTGTAGAAATGGTGATTGTTGTAAGTCATTGAATTGCCCGATGCATCGCTATCAGCCGAGTCGGGATTCACGAAAAATATTTTGAATCAGTCCACATCTATGGTGGATGTCAACCAGTCGGACGACATGCGCATGGAGAGTGAGGGGGTGTCTGTCCTTCCGATAATTAGGGCCATAACTACATGTCACTTGGTGAGTGATTTTGCCATGAACACACACCAACCTCGATGTTCCATTACAAGACTTGGGCTCTATTTAGATAACAAATCCACTGAATTTGATGGGTAAATACAGGGGTGTCAGTGAACTTTTAATTTGGAAGTCCGGGAGGGGGGCTGCGCATTGAAGACAGCTTGGATGCATGAGCGCCACTGAGGGCTCAACTGGGCCATGTCTGACAATTTCTCTAACCATTGATGTGTCCTTTCTAGGGGTCCCCATCTAGGGGGACAGCAATGATCAGCGCAGCTGGGTTTGTTCGTAATGGCTTCCATACTTCGCTGCCCGGTCATTTTTTGACCTCCCCTGGCTCGTTTCCACCCTCCGCGTGATTGTGCGAAAAGAGTCCTTCGAGGATGTTGGTCGACTGGCATACGGCGCTTATGACCAAGCCAGCGCAACTTATGGTGTGTGCTCAGTTCATCTATCATGGGCGTGCTATTCCTTCACAAAACCATTTCATCTGCTTCAGCATTACTGATCCGGTGTTCCCGCCAGACTAGGATAATGCTCCGAAGACATCGATAGTCAAGCACTGAAAGACTTTTGACGTCCTCGGTGGGCAGCGGCCAGGTTTCTGACCCGTATGGTAATAATATCCAGCGCACCGTAACATCGTCATCATCGACAGCATGACATCAGTGCTCAACATTGATGCTTCGCTGCCCTACCACCATAATTAATTTGAAAACCTTACTGTGAAGCAAATAATAAAATTGGACGGGGAAAGGACTTAGTGCAAGCTTACCACAATCATTCCGAGGTACATATACCTCCAGACACTCAGTCAGGCAATCTGGATAGAGACTGACAACAAGAACACCACTGACATCGATTAGCAGCCATGTCTTGCAGCGTCCCCAGCCAGGCGCAGTGAGGATCACGCGGTCTCTGTTATGGAAGGCGAGTAGACCCGACAGCACCAAAACTTTTCGTAATCCCACTCATACCCTTCTGCCAGGTCAAGGGTTGGCCACCTCTCTGCTTCTTCCACTCTGATTTGGGCACGGAGAACAGCATTCTCATCGGCAAACGATGGTTCGGCATACGCAATACATGGCCTAACCAACGCAGCTTCTGGTGCTGGACACATTCTTCAACGGAAGTCCCCGTTGCACAACAGAACACACATTCGTACTGCCTCATACGGAATCGTCGACACCAAACCGAGCTGTAGTTCTGAGACAACAGTCAAACATCTGAAGACTGCTCGAACAGGCCAAGTTTCACACCCATACAACAAAACGGCTAATAGTGTAGCCTTATACGTCCCATGAGATTCATGGAAATATCAGTTTGACGCCATAGGGGTCTCAAAGTGGCAAATGCAACCCAAACCTTGCAGATTCATGCATTGACCTCATCTGTCACGCTACAGTCAGAACTAACACAACTTCCAAAATACGGAAAACGCTCCACAACTTCGAGTGCTTCTCCCTGGATTGTAAGTGGCCTGTTCAGTGACTGCATTTCCAGGAGTATGACCTCACACTTTGTGGGTGCAATTTGTATACCAAAGGACAGGATGACTTTGGTCAGTTCATCCAAAAACGCCTGCGCCTCTCCTCCTCTTCGAAGACGAGAACAATGTCGTCTGCACGTTCCAGGTTGACAGATTTTTCGTCAGAGGCTATTTGAACACCGAGGTTTTGAAGACTTTGCGACGTCCGTTTTATTATTTCATCGATAAGGAATTTAAACAACAATGGAGAGACCTCTGACGGAGACCACTTTGTATACTGAAGCTTTTGGAGAGCTCTCCATAACACTCTCACACCTCCGGAAGTCAGAATACAAAGAACTCACTATGTTCACAAACTTACGGGGCATTATTTGTTAGGCAGAAGTGTTGAGGAGAACAGACCGCTCAACCGAGTCGAATATGCCGTGGAAATCCAGGTATACTCAAATTGTGTGCCGTCTGTACGTACGACGTTCTAGCAATCGACGGAGTGACGATTTGTTAAACACAATCCCTACCAGGCCGGAATCCCGCTTGCTGCTCTCGAGTCTGTTTCACGCGTCACCATAAGGCGACGAAGCACAAATGATCTCAACAGTCTCGTTACGACCGGGGTCAAGCTGACCCCCCTGTGTTTACTCACTACGAGCCCCTTTTTTGAAAACGGGCACTATCCCTGACTCTCCCCAGTTATCTGGGACAGTCTCCCTCTCCCAACTGCAGGCAAACAGATCAGGCAAACGTTGACTGAACAATGCGGGTGAGAGGTCATCCGGACCAGGAGCTCGGTGGCTGTTAAGGGGCCATATGCAGTCATAAACCTCCGAGACCGTAGGGCGCTTCACGTTTACCGTTCAGGGTTCTACGTCAGCTGTGGGCTGCAGATGAGTGGCGGCTGGTGGTTACGAGAACTTGTCCAAAGTATTCGACCCAATAGTCGAGGCGTTCTTCTTTACCCAAAATGGTCGCTCCATTCTAATGCTTAATGGTTTGCGCACCGCAGCATTGTAAACTCGACCCTTGACGGATAAGCTGATATCATGCTTAAGACACAGATGATGCAGATTCATGAAAGCTGCTCCGACCTTCCCAATCCGGATGGAAATGTCATCTTTGGCTAGACCACCGAGACTGATGCATCTGCTCAGGTGGACAAATTTGTCTACAACCTCAACCAGCTCATCCGCAATCAAGAGGTTGGGGTTCGACTCCACCCAGTCTTGCAGCAGCGCTTTACATTTTGCAAGTGTGAAACGCATGCCAAACCATGAGGCAAAAATATTTCGCTTATTTAACTTTGTCTGCATTACAATAGCGTCAGATCCAAGAGGAAGTATGTCATCTGCGTACTCGAACGTCCTGGGAGCATTTCGAACCCATTGGCACTAGAGGGTGGGAGTGAGTATTCCATAATAAAATCAATGACGAGCGAGATGGTTCAGTGGTTAGCGCGAATTTACTGACCGGAAGGTCCGTGGTTCGAACCCGATCTGCATCTCGGCTTCCCCTGTGTAGGCTTGGGCAGGCAGACAGTATCCCAGTCCTCGTGCTTCCTTCGGGTGACATGGCACTTAGGCACCGAAAGGGTGCTACAGCTGAACAATTTTTTTCAATGACGAATTCGAAGAGGAAGGGTGATATACACAACTTCGCATGATATAATGAGTTCGAGCGAGAGCTTCCCGTAGACCTTCACGCGTCCGCGGGAGCTGGAGTACAACACCTTATGGAGAGTCAAGAATTTACGGGGGACACCTTTGGCCCAAAGACACTGCCGTAGTGCCTAAGGATCTACAGATTCAAAAACAGCTTCCAAGTCAAGAAGGGCCACCATCGTTGGTTGCTGGAAGCAGTATCGGTGTTCCAGAATATGTCGGAAGGTTAAAATGTGTTCGGTGCATTTTCTTCCAGGACGGAACCCAGCTTGGTTTTCACGGATCTGTCTCTCCCTGTGTTCATTTAACCTTCGAAGGATAAGACGAGAGAGCACGTTCGATACCACAGCTACCAGGTAGTTTTCGCACAGCGTTCGCGTACCTTTTTGAAGACAGGAATAACTGTCAACGCACCCCATTCTTCAGCCACTTTCTCATCACTCCATATCGCGTCAGTGAGTCTTGTCAGATGGGTAACTAGGGGTTCTCCGTCTTCTTTGAAGAGAGCTTGATACGCACTGTCCGGTTTTGGTGCCTTCTCACGTTTAAGTATGGATATTTTGTACTTTATTTCTTCCAACGGGCGATTAAGGTTTACAATCTATTCGCCCGTATAAGCTGTCTCCAGAGGCTGTGTTTCAGGAGGCCAGCTAAACTTCCCTTCGAAGTGTTCGGCCCATCTTTCCAGTGGACGATTTTGCAAGTGAATTAATGATCCGTTTTTTCACTTGTTGCCTCACTGACTGTTGCTTTCCTATGGCCAGTCGATCGTATCAATCTGTATAGGGCACCACTGTTTCGGGTGACAAAAGCCTTCTCCGTTTCTTGGGCTTTCGATGTCCACCAAAGCTCTCGGTCTTTCCTTAGGCCCCTCACCATTTGACTTTTGAGTGATTTATGTGCGCCGTCGTACTCGTTCCCTGGTGGTATGGATTTTATGGCATCAATCAGTGCTAGCGATCTCGGCGATATCAAGTGGTCATCTGATCGTATCCGAGACGTCGGACAGACCGCGATGAATGGCATTAGCATAGCTCCTTTCACATTTTTCCATGCTTCATCCCGGTGCTCGCTATCTGTACAGTGTTGGTTTACTGTAGGGAGTAGCTGAGCTAGCTCAGATCGATACTGCTGAGATATGGTAGATTGGCACGCTTCTTACTGACTTATGAGGGACGGAAAGGGAGCGAACTGTCAGGCTTGCTCGCACAATAGCATGGTTGGAATCTTGTTATGTGCTCCAGAATGAACAGCAGTCTTGAATTGTGACTCCACCGGTGGCTGAAGGCCACGTGATCTGCGGGTCCGCGGTTGATTTGCACTTGGTTGCCTCCAGGTTACGCGATGCGGAAGTTTATGCTGAAAGTTCGTATTGGCCGGAAACAGTTGATGATCGACACACTACTGGAGTAGTCGTTCTCCGTTGTCTGTGCGACGGGCATTGACTCCGAATCGACCGCCCAGATGTGATTCCAAGGACCTCAGACAACCGACTTGGGCATTCATATCGCCCGCAAGGATCACACTGTCGGTGTTTCTTGCTTGACGAACGAGCCTAGGTAACTCTCAATACAAAGTATCCTTCTCAGCGTCAGAACTGTAGTCCGTTGTGGCACACACTGACGCTACAAACAGGCATTTTTTTGTATCGAGATGCATTGAGCTTGATTGAGCTGGATAACCGGACGGCAGAAAGACCACTTCATTGGAATGCAATTCAGCAGGGCGCTTTTAGCTCTGGGGCTGAGTGCAACTCCCGCGCCATATGTTCCACGATTCATCGCTTCTGGATCACGGGACTCACGGATGGAGAATTGTGAAAAAGTTGAGTTCGCCCTTGGCGTTTTTAGATGCATGGTCTTGTAGGCGTGTTTCAGAGACACAGCATGCACCAATTTCAAGGGAGTATAAGGTCTCAGCGAGCACCACCAGTTTGCCAATTCGTCATAGAATACGGACGTTGAAAGCTCATATGTAGAAGGGATCTTGTGGATTTAGGAAGGTGTTATTTTGTTTATTGTTAACAGGCAGCGGGGTGCATAAGGCACATCGGTCAGACAACTGACAACCAGATGACCCAGCAACGTTTGCTTGTGTGGTGGGAGTGGGTTGAGGAGGAACAAAGGACTCTACGGGCAAGTGATACTTCCAATTGCTCAGGCCGAGGAAGGGGTTTGGTTGAGATACCCCTTTGGCTCAAAAGTCTGACCCACTTGGCAGTGAAATGATGTAAGGTTGTGCTCGGGCACCCTGCCCCTACCCTCTGACTCAAATGTCTGACGCGAGAGGCAGCGGGTAGTGGGGTTTTCTTCGGGGACCGCGCTCGGTTGCAAGGGGCTCACTTAACCCGAGGGCATAGGGAGTAAGGCATACTGTCTAACTCCTGATGTGGCTGCGCCCAACAGGTGCCTTTTGTTCAGCGCCAGACTCTTCGACTTTAAAAGTATTGCATTATGAGGTCACGGTCAACCGTTGGGCGATCGGAGTGTTCGGTTTTTATAGCTAACCTTTCCCAACCCGTCCTTCCTTGGAGGAAGGCAGCATCGCTGCTTACATGAATATGGGCATGCTGATCGCCTGGGGGCAACCCCTTATTGTCTTCACACCTATCGCAAACGACAATACGGCTTTACCCCCAGACCGCCTCGTAGTGCGGGGTCCCGCTGCTCTTGGTCTGACTACTTCCCTTTGGCCTTTCCGGTATTGTTGCATATTGTGGAACGAAGTTCCAGTTGGTGTAGCTCACGGGATCATTGCAACGCTCAAGTCCGACCAGCATGTCAAGGTGGTAGTTTTAGGTCAGGGAAGGTGCTCTCTATGGGTTGCTGTAGAATGACACGTATTTTGCCTGTTTTTATAGGATTGATCGATCGGGTCTATAGGGCTTCGTCAAATCCTGACCACTCCACAACTTCACTTTTTTCTTGAAAGCGGGGCTAACGGTATAACGAGGATGTACTTCATTGTCCTAGCTTCCGAATGAACGCATCATAGTCTCGGGTACCAGTCGGTGCGGCTGATTAGCAAAGAGGTTTGCAGAGGACTAGAAGTTTACAAGTTTACACCGTTAGAAACTCTCCTCGGTCCGACCGCCCTCCCCCTCATGCGTAGCTCTCTAATTTGGTCGCAGCCATTTCCACCTTTTAAGGATTTTACACTTTCAAAATATAGGATGCCTGGGTTTGCTTTTTGTTAATGCCCTTAATCGTAAATAATTTTATAATTTCGCCGTGTGTAACCTACATAGAAAACTGTCGTCAAATGTCTGGGGTGCAAACAAACCTGGACTAGTATCATTTTCCATCCTACCAGACGAACAACATTTATATATGATGGAAATCCTGACAGAATGGTCGAATCCGTCACTGAACAATGGGCAGCATTCCCTTCGAAACGAATTACATTGGCTCTCTCCTGCGTATAAGCCTTTTCGAGCGCGCTTTGTAGGCATTCGTCCAACCTGATGGTTCTTGTTCTTATTGTGACCTTGTCCGGAAGCTCAAATAATCGAACCCGTAATGGGAGTGGATGGCCTACGTTTGCTTCAGCCCATCCCCACCTTTATCAACGGACTTGAATTTTTCGGGCAGTGCCTTCGGTTTGAAGGATGGTTCTGAGAATAATAAAATGATCGTTCAGCTGTAAAACCCTTTCGGTACCTAGCTACGTTGACACTAAAGGAAGCACAAGGGCTGAGATACTTCCGGATTGCCCAAGCCCAGACAGGAACAATCATGTTGCCCTGGTTGGTTTAAAGCCATCGTCTGTAAGTTCCCGTCTTAACCACTAAGCTGTTTCGAGGTCGATGGCTCTAAGAACCTTTATTTGTACTCAGTATCGTCGCGAAGTAGCAGATCAAGAGAAGCCGCTCGAATTATGTGACATATCGAGTTTACCCAGATTAGGGAGATACGTCCAGCTATCTCAGTGCAAATAACTGCCACGAATGTAGATTAGGGTGGATTTCCCGTTGTGCACGGGGTAGCGCTGGCTTAGCTCAGATGCAGTCTGTGGAAACAGAATGATAGAAGGTTTTACATGCGAAGAAAATCAGCTGGTGAGCATTACAGAAGAGGTGTTGGATGATGCGTTTACTATCCACTGCCGCCGCCCCTCACCACAAGAGATAGGGTGCTTTTTCTTTACAGGGGCAGCCATCAACTGTCATCTTTCTTACGTGGTTGTCGAGAATTCGGTATTTCCATCAGTTGTCAGGGTAGATGGTGTTTAGTTTGGCTAGTCTACGTGCTCCAGTTATTGAATACACATGCACGTCCCCAACCGAGACATTTGCCAGTGCATGTATATGGTGAACCCGTGTCTTTCAGTAAAAACGAGTGGTAGTATTAATTTCGATTCGGTCCTGCATAAGGGCCACAATTATATGCGAATGACATACTCCGCAACCACAGCATGAACACTTGCAATTACAACAATACCTTCCGGCTATTGCATGTTGAGAGGAGAAAGGGGCTTCCGGAATTCCAGCTCAGATCGCCTTGTTGAAATGATTCTCCATTGATCAGCCAAACAATTGAATAGCAGTATCTTTAGCAGTCCGCGGCGGGTATCCATAGCTCGTCACCGAACAATCTAACAAGTTTGTCTCAGGAATTGGGGTCTCATACAATCCCCGCAAATTCGCCTTATACCGATCCTATGTGGTATTGCTCTTTCAGGGAATCGGTCTCAGATATCGACCTTTTCACTGAAAACTCAGTTGAGAAGCTTCACAGACGTGACAGCACATTCGATCCCCAGTTCACACCAATTAGTATGCGAATGAGCAACCGTTTAGACACCGTTTACGGCGTCGCAGGATCTGGGCAAGGAATGTACTTTTTACCTATTGGATTAGTGTACCGGAGCCTTACACAGCTCACGCGTCCAGCTATGATTAATAAAAACCATCACCAACCCCTTCCCACCCATTGAAAACATCATGTGAAGGGTACATTTTTTTTACATTAGCGGTGGAGTTACAAAAATGCTCTCAGCTCACGCTTGCAGTCGACTGGTGTTCTGATGGCTCAAAGCTGCTCTTTGTACACGTACATTGCGGGAATGCAATGAGAAATGCACTTTCCACCAATCAACGCGAAGTTTACCCTCAGCTGTTACGTCCGCCCAAGCGTTGTCCCTAGCATATGCGCATCACAGGAGCCAAGTGACAAGTTCTCCACCCACTTGCTTAGGAGGACAGTGTCGTATTTCACTACCGATTTAGTCAACTGTCATATTGAAAACAAAACGATCCCCCCCCCCTGATATTTTATCTTTAAACTGCACAGGTCTTTATTTTCCATGCACTGTATGCTGAATCCGTATCCGGCGGCAAAACAGCCTGCTTAGTTCCCCTACCCAGACCAATATGCCGGGACCAATTTTACTTGTGTAGATATAGGGAATTCGGTAAATTGCGGTCAAGCGATATGGCTATTTTGGACATTTGAAGTGATCAAGACGTCCTTGGAGTAGTTGTTTCTTGTAAGACTTCTTATTGCGTTCTAGATGTTTTGTTTATTGCAGAATATTCTACCATGGAAACAACTAGGCCTTTTAAAGTCATTTCCTCGGGGGGGGGGGGCTTATTGCATGTCATACAGGGAATTCGGTATTTATTGGGTTAGTGAACGTTGGTTCGTCCCCTTTTGCACCCTCATTGCATTCGTTTCACGTTGCAACGTTCCTAACGCACACTACATCACTGAGCAAGCTGATGCTAGCCAAGGCAAGAAAAGCTCGCAACAGCACTTATGAAATCAGTCATTTAACGCCACAGTCAACTGAGGAATCTTATTTGGTGTCTCCCCTTGAGAACTTGATGAGTCAGCTTTGTAACCAGAATGTGTTTTCTGTACGGTTCGCTTTGTAATTTCCCTAAAAAAATTAATCAATGTGGCTAACTAAACGTACATACATATTCGGCCAACTTTGACTATTTTTCATCCCTCTCATTCTTCACCGATATTTCCCAAAGTGCTTCCATTTTTCTTAGGTTCATGCCTGTGAGAACTTGACACGCTTGGTGTCGGAAATCAAGCAAATGCTGATTCTTGGGGATTTTCGTTGGCTTGCTCAAATCACAACGGCTAACGCAGAGGATTTACGTAAACGCCGGGCTCATCTTGATCGTATCAGTCTACGACTTCGTGACAAACTGGTGGCAGATTTATATGCAATTGAAGAGGAGTGCGCGGGCGGTGGGAGCCTCGCTGCTGCTACTGCTGGCGCTACCGCTGTTCCACCACCCGTACCAACCACACTATCTTCTGATTGATTTGTGACTTCAGCATCCCTTTTCAACAAAACTCGAAGCCAATGTCAACCTTTTTGTACTTCCTGTTCTACATGAAACTCCTGGGTTCACACTGACCGACTTTTTATGTGTATGGTGCCGAAAAGGGTAGACTCAAAGGTGTCATCAACTGTGTGGCTTGTGACACTATCGAGGCCACTCCCTTTATCGCTTTCCCCGCCCCTGTTTAACCTACCGCATTCAAATTTCAACTTTTACCTGATCATGGAATGTGCTCACTGAACAAAATTTGATTCTATACGCACTGAGCTGCTAAAGCATCACGTTGGGTGCTGAGAGAAGATGCGAAACAATCGACAATTTACTTGAGATATACGGTGCTCACGGATTTAACCAGTGCTCCCCTAAGGTCACAGTTGAAGTTTTCTTGATCGCAGTGCGCACACATCGGTGCGTGATGTTCTTGCTATGAGCAACATAGTGCGGTCATTCCCCATTAGGCCGCTTGAAATGGAGATCACCTCCTCTTGAAAATCGTTTTTCAACCCCTCAGATTTTCTCAGTTCCTTAACTCCAAAACTACTTACATGTGTGTATATATATATATATATATATAGAGCTGTAATTTATGTTTAAAGTTGGATAACTTTTACCTATGGTAGCAGTTTGCATAGGTGGGACGATGGAATATACTGCGAATTTTGCTGTTTCTGTAGGTATTACTGATTTCGGGAGACAAATTATACCGGCCTACTCCCACTCACAATGCTCTGCCTTCAGGTGTTGAAACTAGCCGTGAGGTAACTTCTATGGCAATAGCCTGCACCCAGACACCTATCTACCACACCATTCTCACAGGTATTTTCAAAGGAAATTCCAGGCTCCCCACATGCAGTGGTTAGTGCTTCGGTTTGGACTGAAAGTGCTTAGAGACAAAAGAATCTGTTAGTAGGTGGTAGGGGGTGATGATATGGTGTAAAGCCAGGGCACATATCGGGAGAAGGGAGTATCAAACAGTCGAATTTCGAATGCTTCGGTTGTTGATCCGAGTTGTACGTTTGTAAATAGAGAGCTGACGCGAGAACTGGATTCGCTCATGGAAGACACCTATATATACTTGACACATGCAACCGAATGGCTTACTCGCCCCCCTACTACTTGGCAGTGAACGGTCCGCCTGCTATGAACATCCATGCTAAGTCTCAGTTCTCACTGCCGTCCGACACCACTCGTTTCTATCAAAATAAGACCAGCTGGCTGCTTTGTTGTGAATGCCCGTTTGTTTTGCATGGTCTTGTTCCCCATTAGAATTGTCTTTAGCACAGACTTACTAAATAGTTTGGCTGTATGGTTGTAAAAACACCACCGCTGTTCATGGGACTAGAAGAGTGCGGTACGCACAGGACCTCTGACGGGCGCGCTGTGATGAAATGGAGTTCACGATCACATCCAATTATCTGCGGTAGCTGCAACATTTTTGCCCAATGGGCGGGTACAGGATTTCGAAATAACTTCTGTATGGTCAACTGTATACCAAAAAAACGCAGACAACTTTGATATGTGGGCACTAGTCCCAAAGCTGCTGATGTGGATCTCGCTGTGCTCATTGTTTTCCAGACCCAGCCGAATGATGTCTGGCTAGTGCCGGTCATTTGTGTGGCTAGGGTGCGATCGGACCACCTTTTGCGTATTTGGTTGTCCACACTTGATCAAATAATAGTCGTTCAGCTGTAACACCCTTTCGGTGTCTAGCTGCCATGCCGCCCGACGGAAGCACAAGGTCTGGGATACTTCTAGGTTGCCCAAGCGAAGTCGGGACGCCGAGGTCTGGTTCGAACCACGAACCTTCCGGTCCACACTTGACAACTATGAGCCACCAGTTGGGTATGCTGATGATTTTAGAAGTGTTCCCATCTGTTCACCTTCCGGTCTTGTTCTGTCGGGTTTATACCGGGTATAGGACGTTTAGGTAGATGTATATGTGGCCAAACGCAGACCTCATGTGGCATTACCCATTGTGCTTGGGTTTGACGGACTCATCCGAAAACTAATGCCAGCCACAACCGCCACGCTATTAGTCTAACAGTCGTCCATCCAGGATTGGGCACGTGATTACTTCGCGTTACGGTGCTACTAATTGAGCCTCGCAGTCATCCCACAACTTATGACAACTAGGTCTTCGTTTTGCTAGAGCATAGGATTATGTTCACTGAGGTGGATGCAATGGACGAACAGTGAGGGCTATTTAGCTTGTTGAAAAATCAACCAAAAGAAAGCCCGGAACACATTCAGAGCACAAGGTCCCATAGAACGTCTGCAGAGAGACGACTATGAATGGCCCTCTGTTACCGGAAGGGTGGTTTAATTTTCCAAATGAGATTTTGCATTTATAAATAAACTGGCTAGATTGTGTTGATCGACGGGCCCGCCGGTAATGCGAGTGGATCCGTACCAACGTATAGCTTTTGAAAAATGCGGACTTTGCGAAGCGCTCACGAAGAGACTGGGCCCTACCGCGGTGTGGTGGTTTACGTGCCTTCTTGGCCCATTGAGCTATACTGGGTGGTGTTTGTGCAGCAGGTACCTCAATTGCGGAAAGCAGCGAGCGCCATCAATTGCGTTGGCTTGGCCATGTGCTACTCAGGCCGGCACACCGTCTACCGAGACGAGTGTTGTTCTCTGTGCCTCTTTCAGAATGGCGGAAACCACGAGGTAGACAACGTATGACTTGATAGAAGGGTGTGAAAGAGATTAGGAAAAGTTTGTGTGTTGTTGGTGTAGTACGCCTTCCAAAATGGGGTCCCCGTGACCCCTCCTGCGCTTGGCTGGAGACATTGCAAGAAATGGCGGCTGATTGGTGTTAATGGCGTTCGTGTTGTCAGTTTCTTCCCAGATTGTCTGGCTGAGCGCTTGGAGGTGTAGGTACCTCAAAATGCTTGACATAGACCAGTACTAGGTCTCCTCCCTCATTCACTCTTTTTCTCTTCCTTTCATTCTGAGGCTTGAAATATAACTAGATAAACTTTGTGGTTGTACGGCAGTGAAGCATCAGTGTCAACACTGATTTTTCTGTCTCTGATGATGATGAAGGTCATTGCGAGGGGTAACTTGTACACTTATCTACTTGAAGTCGTACAAGTGTGTAGCTACCCCTTCACCCACACAACTCAACTCCGCAGCACAACGCGCGTCACCCGACTCAGAGTCTAGCCGCTCAGGAATTACAGCGCGCCATCCACGGATAACCAGGAAATACGTGCGGCTGTTACAACGGCGAGTAAAACACGAAACCTGTATCCGGACTTCCAACGGGATTTACCGATTCGTACTCACAAAACGACAAGTCCCTCTTCCATTAAATACCTATTGTAATAATTCCATTCAAGTAAACAGTTTTTTATTGGTGCTAGTAGTCTTCTGTCCAGATAACTATATTTTGGGTTATAGTAGAGCACCAATAAGTGAAGGACAAAACAATTTAGTGTTAAAAAATCTGTTTCATTCAAATAGAGGTGACTCCTATATGGAGACCACTTTTTCGTGTCTATCAAAAGTGGTCTTTATACGAGGGCTCAATGTAATTCATTTGAATCGATCGAAAGATCGCGTTCAATCCCTCGTTAGAAGTGATGAGTAGAGAAATGGCTTGTGCCTGTAGGGAGGCCTGGATAAGCAACGCATGAACTGTAACAAAATTAGCCTGGTCGAACAATTGCTTTACTACTCTCTTCGAATGGAGATGAACCTAGGAATGGACCACAAATTGTGAACTCGATGTGAAACGAAGTTGCTAAGAGCCGTAGGTAAACAGGTAACAGGTACATCGGATATGAAAGTCTCCTCAATTCGCACTTGAGGGCTGGCGTGTCTAAGGTACACAAGAAAGCCCCCAATGGTTGGCTAGAATTCATATAAAGCGTGGAGAGCCAAGTCAACAGGAGAGCACATCTGCTGCAAGCACCACTGGAAAGAAAAGATGTCCAGAGGTGATTAAAAGCATGATCTGGACGGTCCAAATGGTTTCACTTGCTATTGGCTTGACTTAGAAAAACACGGGGGAAGTTTACAGTGACTGATGTCACGATGATTTGGAATTCCATTTCCGTAGCGGTTAAACGCCATGTGGCCAAACCAGATGTTCGATTATCATACCAGGACACTCACTGGCCACTTTCCGTTTCTTTTTGAAAACCAAGTGTGCAAAGGATATTTTGATTGGACAACTCCTCGGCTCGAACCGCTTCATTCAATGGGTCACTGAGTCTCTCACGAGTATTCGATTGGTAGACTATTCTTCACACAGATGCAGACTTGGTTCCATTCAAAGACGCGTGGAGAGTAATGACAAGGCTGAAACAGGTTCTTAGGTGTATGGTGGAGTTCGAGGTTAATACGGCAAAGCTGTAAGCGAAAACACTAAATTTTATCGATAAAGAAGAGAGGACTTTGGGTACTATTAGGTTCGCTTATGTTTCTACTTATTTTGGGCTGGCCTCAGTAGGACCTTTGATCTCTTCCGGCATTCATGTCAAATCAGTACCGATTACAAATTCATTGAACAACCGGCTCGGAAGTTCCCAGTCGAAGGGCAGGGAGCGGAATATGGGTGGTCTTGACAGCGTTCCGTACCCTGAACACAATGCACCAGTTTCGTATGAAAAAGATTTACCATTTTAACGGCCGGAATAAAAAGGCAGCATTGACAGGGACCGGTAACGTTTTGTCCTGACACTGTGCGAATCAATGCCTAAAAAGGACCAATGGTTTTCTCTTGCGATTGATTCTCGGAGATATTCACAATCGGACTGCCCTCACTCCTTCAAGTCAAATTGAGACTGTGGTTTTCATTTTCGATGGTTAATACAAGAAAAGCGCAGACGTCTTGACGGACGATACCCGAAGGGCTTGACGAAACAAACTTGAATCAAGAGCGATGGTAGGCTGTGCACAATTGTGGGTCTGGAGAAGTATTCTGTTTTTGAACCTCAGCTTACGCGCGAATGAATGTCTAAACTCGGATTTACTTAATTTGCAAATGAGTGTCGATCTCCCCGTATGCTCATCTTGGTTCATTTAAGAAATAAATTTGGTAGAAACTCGGGGACTAGGCCTACCCGATGAGCCCCAAGAAAGGTGAAAAAGGGTCTCGGCGGTTCGGAGCTTTCATCGACCTTAAGAGTAGTGTCATGAAGGTGGGGGAGTTGTATTTTAATGATATCCTATGGTTCACTCAAGACAGAAGCGGACGGGAATCTGTGGAGGAAGTGTCACAAAGCGGGGAAATTGCTGGTTGTTTTGTTCCCCATGTAGAGAGCCAGACAACAGCGGAAGGTCTTGGTGTTGCGCTCTCGAGTGGTGAATGACAACCGGCAGTCGGCGTGGCGACTGATAAACTGGATTCCCGTTGTCCTGCTCAGTTATCGGGGTTTGAGGCGATTTCGGCAATTATCTCCACAAAAGCACGCATTTTCCGATGTTTTCCTGCTATTTAAGTTTTCTGCACAAATTCACGGAAGTTGTGCTCCGCGGAAGACGAGTACCTGCTCATACGGTTAGCTAGTGCTAACCAGTGACCAAGTTTTTACCAAGTTTACTGCCTCCAGAATGTTCGATTTGCAGGTTTGAACGAGACCTAAGCAGTTGAACCCAGTTGCGCCGGTTTCAGACAGACTGGTGATCCACATCGTATTTTCGTGACATTCGTCAGCTTTAGTTTACATAATGAGAGTTACACAGTCATAGCACAACCGTTCCAAATAGAACACTCTTCTGAAGTTCCTGCTTGACCGATTGGGATTCCCTCCTTCTTTGCAGGCATACTTTAGATTCGGTCACAGGAGAGGTGGGCATTCCAACGAGAACTCCAAGACGACTTCGTGCTGAGGGAGAGACCTGTTGGACAAGGTGGTAGAACTAGTTAGGTCCACCGTATCAGTGGTGGTGTTAGCACCGATGAGTTTGGATTGTATAAGGATAGCAGGCAGCTGAGCCTGTAATGGAGTTGTTTTCAGTGACCCTTATCTTGTTGACCTAACCGAATTAATCCATAACTAACCACGGTGAGTCGTAGGGTTGTTAAATTGGCTGGGCCCCCTTAGTAGGCCCACAGTAGCACCACTATATCCAACCTTTTAATCGCTCCAATTCAGACCTGCAAATGGCCCGGTTTTTGATGTTTCTGGAGGTGTGCTCTCCAGATGATGGCCAAGTTTAGCAACAGTTAACTACATTTAACCGTATGAATTCATCCCAACGGTGTGGATTACTATTCTTCCATTTCCATACACTGCAGGATATAACTGTTGTTTTCACCTGGCCATCAACAGGGTGTAGTGGTAATTCCAGAACTGTTGCCTTCTGTTCGCCGCCGGTCTTATTTAGTCCGGTTTACATTGAGTGAGCTGCAGGATGGTACATTCACATGCATCTGAGCGCGCAAGTCGCATGTGAGGCGGCCTGTTATGCGTACAGGGTCCATCGGTGCATTTCGACGGAATAGGCAACTCGGAAGACAGATGTGTGTGTACGTATGACGGAGTTTTTGGACTTATCAGTCAAGTTATCGCATTACAAATCAGAAGCAGACAGTTCCATCGTTTGCAAGACTGTGAATGTAATTAGGTGCATTACTGACTCAGCGATGTAAACGTCACTGACCTAACGACGGTGTGGAATGGTAATGCACCCTGGACTGTCAGGCACACTATTTGCTTTAGCGTCGGATTGAACAAGAACCATATAAATCGGCAAATAGCTGACAGTGTTTTGAATGATGCGCCTTCACCCTTTCTCTTTTTTCTGTGCAAAAGGACAGTTGTTCATGGTTGCGCGACACTTAGACCGTAGTGCAAACAACTCCGGACTGAAGGATGCCAGGAAGGCCCCCTGAGGAATGGCCATTCCTCAGGAGCATTTACAATCTCGTTACCCGATTACCGGTCAAAAGTTGCGGGAAAAATCCCATGTTTAAGGAATATTCTTGGGAACTAAGCACAGTTCATGTTACAGAGCATGATTTGGAAATTAGACCAATACCCACCCTAGATTAGGATACCGCTTGTATTCAGAAGAGGCCTTGAGTGACTGGAGATTTATTTGAAAACGAGAGAAGAAAACACGAAATAGGTCAACGGACGCTATCGAGTCCACTGAGAAACTGGAGCTTGCTCTGAAGCAATCACCAAAGCCTTTGATGGAACTCCCAGAAGTCCGGTCACTGAAGGGATAAACTCGGTCTAGGGTCAGTGGATATTTCTCACGGAATGATTTGGGGGAATTTTGTAATTCTTTTTTTACGATTTTCGAATATCTAATCCAGTGGCTTTGGATCGAGCTCGAGAGGGTTCATTAGTTAAGGCACGAAATTACTGACCGGAAGGTCCGTGGTCTGAGTCCGATCCGGACATTTCAACTACTGTCTAGACTTTAGCAAATTGGCAATATATGAACTTCGGGTAGTATGACAGCTAGGCACCAAAAAGGGTGTTACAACTGAACGATTATATCAGCGAAATACACTCATTTGCATACAAATTTGGTTTTGTGAGAGATTCACCTGGAACCCAGCTGAAACTCTCGTTTGCGATGTTTCCAGGCAACTGAATGTGCTGCATTAGGCCGCCTCATGTTTCAGTTGCTACGATATTCGAGATATCGCGATACATGTATATTCGTAATGCACTACTCATAAGGTTGCTGAAAATTCTTCAACAGCCCACGACCGGGGACTGCGCCTACCTGATGAGCCCCAAGAAGGGCGAAGCCGGTCGTGGGCTGTCGATGAACGATTATACATTATATGTTATCATTCCGAGTCTTCTAAGCAAACTCAGACCGGAATACTTTCTGACTGCGTTCTGCGTCAACAGATACAAATTCTCCACTCGACAGATTGCATCCTGCTTCCATACTGTCACGGTCGACGAAACTGTCAAGGTTAGGCAGCGGGCAGTCAGAAACAAACGAACAACTGACACAACCGACCCGTCTGGAAGAACCAGCCATCCTTTGGAACTTTCCAACAGCAGTTTGCCCCTTGACATTTTGATCGTTCGCTTCAGATGGTCTGTCCAGCGAAGATCATCGTGTAAAAGCGTTTGTTTGCTATGAGACCCAAGAATGAACGCCCAAGCAAAGTCACCATGAGAGCGCGTACTGTGTTACTGGACGGTATTTCTGTTAGCGTTATAAAAAACAAAGTGAAAAATATATGAACAAAAATTATGAAAATATTTGGTTGTAAAGTGACGAAGTAACGAAAGTTTTGAGGCATGTTTGGACTGCAGTCATGGATAGGAGACCTTGTTTGCCGAACGGGGTAGTCAGTCGTTCGGTCGAAATGGCGATTCGTTTGGTCTCGTCTGCCGGTATTGTATCTGAAACGAACAAGGCAAGGACATGATGGTATTGGAATTGTGAAGCTTCCCGGAGACACTTCAAAGATATCTTTTGAGAGCGCGAAGAAAGATGGTGTGACGAACAGGTTTTAGGCAAGATGTCTTCTACAGGTTTAGCGAATACTCGTTTCTACGACCTGTCCGTTTGTTTTAGAGTTTCAGAGAAAAACAAGATTTTCGAAAAATTCGTGTTTTGTGCGCATTTGATCAAAGAACTTGATGATAAAAGGGACATGAAATAAATACAAGGCTACGTTCTTTTTTCATAAAGGAAACTACTCACAATGTTGCTGAAAACTCCTCGACAGCCCCCCTTCTTGGGGCTCATCAGGTAGGCGCAGTCCCCGAGTTCCCGTCAATCTATGTTCTTGAAAAACCGTTGACAAGAAATCCAGTTAGCCTCCTAACTTCTAAGGTACTTAACCGATTCTACAAGCGGGAAGGTTTTTCTTTCAACGAGAACGAACAGGTGTGGAGCCTGTGTGGGAAATGCAGTTGCCGGAATATCACCGGATCAAGCTGAATGAGTGATATGAAGAGCGAAACCCTAGCAGCCAATGGGCTTCATCTATAAAATCCAGCAGCCAATCAGGACAAGCCACAGCCTGGTCATTCAAGGCACTGTGACACATGGGCACGTGCCTCAAGAACACCGTGAGACTGGTTGACCAAACAAGAAAAATTTAAAAACAGCGCTGCTTTACGTGGCCACATCTTTTGGCTCTAATTCTTAAGGATGCGTAAGAGGGCTTGGGCATTGAGACAGTTAGGGGTAGACCACGTGTTTCCCGAATATTGTCCAAGATTTATTGTGGTACGTAATAATTTTCATGTTACTGGGCCCCTTTCTAGGTGAAAAATGTGTTCTTGCCTTACTTATTTTAAATCAGTATGAGGTTTTTTTTATACCGTTGTGATCTCTCTCCTCCGTGCGTTCGTTTTTTCCCCTCGAAGGAGGCGTCAATCTTTAAAATGGATTTACTTGCTATCATAGCCACTCTTTCGAGGACAGCAGAGATGCGGTTGTGTAGCCCTTCTCGGGCTTTCAGTACATTGCTGTCTGTTGAATTTCGACCCACGAAAAAACGATCCTTCGTGTATCCGCACATCCTGCGTGCACTGTCTGGTTACTAGACGGATGAAAAATATCTAGTGTCATGAAGAGCTTTCCTGGTGTGTTAGATGGTTGCTCCGGCGCAAGGCAACCACAAGGGGGCCGAACCCTATCGTTCTTAAGAACGAGAGAGAGAAGACGAAGAGCACGAAGTTCACAAAACTAAAGTGCAGTAATTCCTCAAGTAAAATACCCAAATAGAGGCTATCCTCTGGTAAGGGCCAAGCAGTTCCCTTACTAGTGATTTCCTCTCTCCCCGGGGAAGTCATTCTATCTAGTTCCGTATTGCACATGCAGGAACAATCAAGCTTGATTCAGCTGTGAGCTCAAGCTAAAATACTACTGAAATCATTCTGGAGTATGTTGTATAGACTTACCCGTTCCACTCTGTTCGGAACCCGCAGTATGAAAGACAATGGTGATGGGTCGTACATTTGGGCCTGGCGCAGTCTTCTGGTGAACTTTTTGACGACTAAAAATAGAATTAGCAGTGATAGCTTTAATTCACTCATCCTAACAAGATGCTTGTGCGTTTCGTCAATTGCTTTCACTCCCAGTTACCCGTTTTATTGCTCAATGCATGGTCTGAAACCCGGTGTGAATGGTGCTCAGCTCTGCAAGGATTCATATCCGGGCAAGACAATTTAGTACTTTCCAACTTATCATGCATGTGCTCGACTCTTATTCCTCCGTATTTACAACTTCCGGTTGCGTTAATGTCTACCCTTGTTTGAAGGATGGAAAATGGTCTCAAAATGCCACAAAGGTCGCGAAGGTATCGAAAACAGTCCAAAAATCAGTCATCTCAGTTATCGAGCCGCTTGGTGTGGTGTGCACCAGCCAATAACTGGTAAGTACCTTTCTGCTCTTCCAAACTGTAGATGTTCAACTTCAGTAGGCTGTCCGAAGGTCAGATGAATTCTCCACTTCAAATGAACGAATCCAAAGGAAAGTGGTGCTTGTGGAATGATGAGCAGTGTCATAATGATACCTTGTAAGAAATTGATCCTCTGATGAGTTCTTGTCTAACATATTCTCTCTAGTCCTCTCAGTTTAGTTGAGATATATAGATCAGATGTGGTCGGTCATAGAAGCGGTAACAAACGGCAACAAAAATGTTCGTGCATGCGGGATTATCAAAATCTCAAGTAAAACAGTCAATCAAACAATCAACGGTCGTCCAGCTCCAACACACTTTCGCTGCCATGTTACCCGAAAAAATCACGAAACCTAAAAACCTGGAGCATCACTTTTTCTCCATCCAAAACTAACGAGCATACACGGACATAAGTGGAGTTATGCACTCACTTGCAAATTAACTTAACGGCAGACTCAAATGATAAATTTTCACAACAGTTTTCAGCGACCTCATAAGTAGTATGGCAAGATACACGGACGTATATGGTCACGCTCCTCCTACTCTTGGGGAATGCTAGGTGTCTAGGAGATCATCTTTGAACGGGGATTGATTGGCTTAAAAACTAGGAATTGGATGGTTTTATTTTTGGTCCACTTTTATCCATGACATTTTAGTTACTTGTTTTGCCACAATTTAATGCACGCTTTCGTTTCTACACACTTGTACTCGAGAAAGGAAGAAAAGTACTGAATAAAAAATTTACCAACAGACTAGGTGGCAATGAGCAAACATTGGATTATGGAAAGATTGTGCACCGAACAAAAACAAGCATCAACTTGACAGCATTGGACTCACCGTAAAAAATTAATAGATAGCGTAGTGGTACGAAGTAGGTCAGGATGCCCACGCACAGGGTAAAGAGCACAACCAGAAAACTCAACCATGGAACTTGCCACTTGCATATACTGAAAGATGGACAGGATTTGGAAGTGGGTCTTCAGAAGTGTAACATTTGAATGAAAGGTGATCAGATTTATGCTGGGAACAGTCCTAAACAAGAAGCAGGGTTTATCCTATTTTTTCGTACAAGTTTGCAACCCCAAAGGACAATCCATCAGGATCATCTCGCTCATTTCTGCCATACCATTCCCCCCAAAGGATTCCCCAAATTTTATTAACACTTTGGAAAGGGAAAGATGCCGAAGAATTAAACAGGTCGATTGTCGTTCAGGATAGACTTCCTGCTACAATTCCCGGTGATTGCCGTCCAAAGTTCCGCTGGGAGATTTTCCTTTTGTCTACATTAGAAGAAAAACGAGGGTAAAATTTACCAGGAGAGTAAGGTTTTGTCAAGGTTGTCAACGCTGTCCCGTCCACCACTACCTTAGGTCTAATAACTTAGTTTTTGTAGGATACATAGACACAGCTGAGAATCCTTGTGGCAGTGTTCAAGCGAACCATCTATAACTACGCCGATCGGTAGCAAATCGGTGTGACATGCACTAGAAATACGAGTCGGGGAACCTCAAGCTGGATTTGTTTTTGAAACGATTGTTGAAACTTTAGTCGATATCAGTTTTTTTTTATACATCTAGTTCGCCAAAACTTTGCGGGTAACCGAGGAGATCGCCATACTCAAGTCAGAAGCGACGGTTGTGAAGGGCTTTGTTGCACTTTGGTGCTTTTACCAGCAGTTGTCGGTCTAGAACGTACCAAGTTTTTATGGACGGACGCTGGTGAGCACTGACAACCACAGAAGTTGTGGACCATCTATCACATGAGGAAGTGGATGATGGGGTAGGTGATGGGATTGAATACGACATGGAACAATATGGACAGTGCGCAACGTGTCAGCCTGTCAGGTTCGGCTTGTCATGAGGACGATGGGGATTCGGCGTAGTAGTACACTGCATATTGAGATGGTGTGAAACGAGGGATTCATTTGTGTTCCAGGTGAGTCTTTGTAAGTTGCAGTCGACTACACACATCCAGTTGGGTGTTCAAGTGAGAAATGAGACTGATGAAAATTTGGGGACTTGACTCGTCCGATAGACCACAAACTGGGCGAAGCAGATAGTGGGCTTTCGAAGAGTTTCCAACCAATTTATAGTGTCATTTCAAGACTGTTCTGATCCCATGGTTGATGAGTCGATAAAGGTATCCGTTGGTTGAATGCTATAACTGATATGTAAAAGGTTGCGCTCACCATTATCTGATCATTTTCGAACTTGATCCAACTCGCTAACACTTACATTCCTGCGCTGTCGCCTGAACAGTCCCCAATTATTCCGGCCAGTCCACAATAGAGAGAGGGGGGCACAGGACTCAAGTTCCGCTCTTAATAGAGCTTATCAGCAGTGCATATCTTTGATAATGCCACGACCTGTACCGCGACATCTGACATGCAAGACGAGAATGCTACCACTAATCCAGCACCAGCACCTGTTGGATGCATCTGGGTGATCATCTCTGAACTCCTATTTGGGCACAGTGTCTGCTTCACTCAACACCCACACCTCCAAATAGTTTTCCAAGTTTTTCTAAAATAAACCGAGTATTGATCGCTTGTCAGGTTTTGGTGGGGATGATACACTTTATCATAACTACTGACTTTTCCAGGTCGATAAAGGTCATTCACATGTTAAACTTTTGGATACATGTGATCGTACAAAGCGCAACGCCTGAGTCGTTGCCACCGCTATTTTCGTCAGATGCACACCCGTCACTAAGAGGATGTTCCGACTCGGTATTTCACCTTGGGTTTACTCAGCTTCACTCAGCATCAACTGCTAAGTTATGGCTCTCTTGTATGAGTGAACAGAGCTCAGCGAAAAGGAATAAATTCAAAGGTTCAGTCACTTGTTCGATGCAGGCGTGGGAGTATGTTTAAAAAATGGTTTGTTGTAATTCCGTCGTGTTTGTTTTCACCAGTGAGTGTCGTCAACAGTGCAAACCAGTTTGGCATGAAAGCTGTTGTGGATCGTTATCAGGCTGGTGTATTTATTGTTGACTGGAACCCATCACACCCTAAATTTGTCTAACTGGTAATCAGAAGACCAGTCTGTCATATGATCTACTTCAGATTTTCTCGACGGAGGCAGTCTCACAGTGGCTAAAAGGAAAACTCAGAATGGGCTCTAATAATAATGGAACTCGAGTACAATGCTTACCCCCGTTTGGTGTAGACTCACCAGAATAATTGCGCCAGGTCAAGAAGACGATTGTTCAAACGAGAGTCATGTGAGTGTGCATTATACAAACTCCCGCAAACAACAACACCTAAAGTTCAGAATACTTTAAAAACTACAAGTGTGGGAGCAAATTTTCGGTTGTCCATCTGAGTCTAGTCGGAGTTGAATTCACAGGACTGCGTGTAAAATATCCGCTGTCGTCGGTGTCTTCGTACATTCTCAGCTAATACGCCACTACTGTGTGATCCACTTCAGTACCCGGGTAGTAAATCAGCCAGAAAACAACTCGCAAAGAAACTACTCCGAACTCTGAACATCCAGAACTGATCGATTATGTGTGTGCATCACCGTATAGCTGCAGGCATACACACCGAGAAACCACCACCGAAACCACCCATGTGTTTGTCAATATTACCATACCATCAAAGCATGGAGTGAGCTATTTTTAACAGCAAGTGAAAGGGAGCATCGGATTTTACGCAAAGTCAGCAAAAAGTTAAATGCGAGCGCGACAAAAATGTATGTCCACTCCAATATAGTATTACTTTGGAGGAGTCTTAAGTGATGACATCTGTCACTGCACCTTAGAACCTTTACAGATTGTTCTGTAATAGTTAAACCAGAAGTCCAGATGATGATTTTCCGCCGCTCCCATTTTTTTAAAAAGACAGCAGCTGATTTTTACACATTCGGCTGCTGGTCGTCCCAGTACGCCCCACGCGTCCTCAATCACTTTGAGTTAGAGACAATCCTCAGACACCGATCGGTTTTGTTAATTTGCTGACTCGACGAGCTAGGAAAACACTACAAACCAGTAAAGTCCCAAAAACGAATCAGCTTTCAGTCTGGGTATAGTACTCCTTATAATTTTGGGAAAGCTGGCTGACCTGTAAGAGTGAACAGTGATTGCCTAGCTTAATACATGCTAATCTACTTGTCTGTACATCTTATGTCCAAACGGTGGGCTTTTCTAATCCTACCTGAAGGAGTATTTCCGTTAGCAAGTCCGCCGTGGACGCGACAGATGAATCTACTCTGGTTTCTCTTACTCCAGGGATGTTGCAGTTTTCCAAGTTCTTTTGGCTGTCGGATGATTGCGCTGAGCTATATTGATGACTACCTCGATTTGGGGATCTCCAAGTTAGACTGTAAATCATCTTAGCTTGCAGAATAAACAAAATGGCAACGTCGATCTGTCAATTTCCAAGTGCATTGCTACCATTAAACAGAAAGACGTGGTGTGTTAACAGGATAACGGAATCATGTTTCCATTTCGGCGGGTGAAGGTGTTGGAAAGCCTAATGTTGACCCGATACATGGAACGTGGTGGGGCAATGAGTGTACAAATGTGGCAAGGTTTGTGACTCCAAAACTGACCAAGCGTCTGTTCTGAAACGGGGACCCGGAAAAATCTGTCAAGCTATCCTCCAAAACATCTCGGCACGAGTCAGAGTGATTTTTGGGCGAAATGACAAGAACATGTATTTGAAAACTTTCTCGGTGGGACGACACACTAGACTGGCCATACATTTTATCGACCCCGTTTCTTCACCCTTTTCTGGTGCTACACCGCTTCTTTCAAGTAGAATTCTGCAAAATTTTGCGTAGAATTCTTGGTTTGTCGTTTCAGCAGGTGGCAAAAAATCATTTCATCTCGGTGTATAGCGTTGGAGTAGTAGTGAAAAGCGTGTGTAGTCATTTGGTTTTGTTCTGGGCTGTTTGTGCGTAACTGCCACTCGTATAGATGGGTCAGTGAGAATATCACCACTAAATCTTAGCACAAATGAAGGCAAACCACTGGGAAGCATTTACTATCCACCAACAATGCCCATCTCTTGGAGTTCCCGGGTGAATCGAACCAACGACCTTCCAGCTATTGGTCGAGCACTATCCAATTAGGCCACGATCTGCCGATCAACAGTGGGATTAACCTCGGCTCACGCGACCGTCACTGGCTTTCAATTAAACAGTTCTCTTCAAATGATCCGATGTTAAGCAGCTCTTCGAGGGACCACTTCCGGGATTGGAGGAGTGCGGTCTGCGGGAGTTCTTTCCTTCTCTGAACAGACTACTCATGGTCTGTCGGTAGTGAGGAATTTATGGTTTCAGTTGAGTGGAGTTAACCCAGTCTAAAAAGCCCGCATGAACTGTACATTCGTTCCATCCGTTCCATCTCTCCACATATCTAAATAAACGCCGAGTTAAATGCCGTCACACATTCCCCATCTCTATGGTTTGGGTCCGTTGCTATTCTAGTGCTCCATTATACTGGGTAATCCACCTTAGATAGAGGGAAATAGATCTTGACACACAGTCACAGGACGAAACCGTTTTGCGTGAACAAAACCCTCCAGAGTTGATTCTGGGTGAAAAACTCGATGTGATGGATGTGTTCTTTCCAAATGGACAGTCCGTGTTGATTTTTCCGTCTTCGCCTAGCTTCCAAATTCGTGGTAACGGGGCTCGACTGTGTTTCAATCCTATCGGCCCTGTTTTCTGAACGAACACTAATTGCATCCGCTAGCAGAACTGGACGCTATTCAACATACCTTTCAAACTTTTCCATTATTGATGCAATTCCTTCCATCGCTTCGTCGATCATCCCCATCACTTGTCGGGCTTTTTTCAGTTTTTGTTTGAGTGGCTTTTTCTTGTCATGCTGGAATGCAGATGGAGATTCGAACGTCATCGACAGGTTGATGGTATTATGTATTCATAAACTGTTACGAAGTAGTATCACTAACCACAGCCTCAAGCTCCTAAATTGGTTAGCCATTAAGATCAAATGATTCCTTTGAATAAACGTAACCTAGAATCTAAACGGGATAATGAAAGAAAAGCAGACGAACTGACGAGGCTAAGAAATGGACATATCAAGGAACCTAACTAGAAAAGGAAAGGGCCTGTTCTGGCCATTTGGTTCTTTCCCTATCAAAGAAGTAAAGGGAGAAAACATGAAGCATATTTCGACAAACACACTCATTTTTATATCAATCTGGTTTTCACGGGAGATTCAACTAAATCTCTCGTTTATGTTATTCCTCAACTGAATGAGCTGCACGAAGGTCGTCTCATATTTCAGTCGGTACGATATTCGAGCCCCAAGAATGGTTAAATCGGTCGAGGTATAAAGCATATTTCTTCCCCAGACTAACACAATACTCATTCTCTTGCGGGTGGTCCACAGTTGAGGAGACATGAAAAAGACCGTTCTACATCCATCAAGATTAACGTATCGGATCAAACGAATAGGGTCACGGTGATCAAAGTCAAGCCCAAACTTTTTACACAGACTCACCTTCGACTTTGGAACCAGTGGTTCATCGGACGAACTATCGGAGCAAGCTTCTAAATATTCCTGTGATAGAAGAAATAAAGAGTGTTTGTGTCGGCTGCAAACCACGAGGGGCATTATTATCGACAAACTCATACAGCGGTTCTCTGTAAACACGAACCCCTTTTCGCAACGAACTTATTACCGCCTGTTTGTGTGGCGGTTACCGATTTCATGAAAATCACTTGCAAGCCGACATCTTGGTAAAAGTCACCGTACAAGTACCATGAACCGTACGCTAACAGCTTAAGATATTCGTTTACCGCTGTTTGAGGAATAGTGAACACTTACGATGTACCTGGAAAGGATAAAGCGTCTGACCATGGGATTGCTACCGGCGTAGGCAGTGATCGAGAGGCCGAGATTATATGTGGTAAACCCGGTAAAGTAGAGTTGAATGAAACGGTGGACACGTCAAAGGGGATCTAAGTTTACCAAGTCCGTCGAGCCATTTTTTATCCAGAAAGTTGCTAACATGTTGCAAGTGGTTCTTGGTTGGGCTAATTTACTGGCGATGGTCAAGGGCGATTGATACTTCACATCCTGTAGGGTTACTTGTTCCCTAACGTAAGTGTTGAGCAGAGCATGAGCTGACTGACCGTTCCTGGGTATCCAGACTGATCAAGTGACCGTTGAACAGGTCAAGAATCAAGTAGTGAACGGGTCGCTTACATGAATTGCCTGTCAGATTCTCGTGCGTTAACTGCCCCCCATTCTCTGTGTTGTGACACACGGAAGCCAACCTGTTTTGTTCATTAATGCGAATCGAGGTCGGAGTATCTGTGATGGATACGGTTTTCGTTTCAATAGAATACGACCCAATACGACACCTTTTGATATTAGCACCATGAAACTCGCTCACAGTAGGAGATTTTGCCGCTCCGCAACACATCGAATGTGATAGATGACGGTGGAAATTCCGCATGTTTCAGGATCTTCTATACCAAACGACTGAATAACAATGGTATTTTTTAAAGTGGTAATATTAAGTTCTTTGAACTACATTTCCAAGACATGAACACGTTGTTCAACCCATCTCTTCTTGCGAAGGACATTCCCCTCGGCGGAAGCGATATTTTACATCCCAGCCAATCACAAAAAGAATTCCACGCCTGGTTGTACAAAAGCAATTTCATGATGTTATTCACTAAGGTACCAATGCCTAGGTAATTTCCTTCAACATACCCTGACTCATCGGAGCTGTTAGACCATTGCAGAGGGTGACGCCGAATACTTGGAAAACAATTTCTATCAGATAATTATAACCTTGGTCGTCACTTTTTCTTCGAGCTCCGCATGGCTATACCGTTTGGTTTTCTGTAGCATCATTCCTGGGAGGTATGCTGAAACAAAGATTCAGGATCTGACTATTTGGCCCGCTTTGTTTAAGTAACCACTCTTCAGAGTTTCGCTTGTGGCAGGTGCCTATGAACGTGTACACAGACTGTCACACACGCACACAAGGTACGACAATCGATACCTGTGACTTCCTTGTCATTGTTCCTCGTTAGTGATCGCTTTTAGCAAAGCCTATCATTAGCATCTATCTCTCACGGAGCCAGGCTTCGAAAACCGTACCTTTGGTTTGCCGGACAAGTATGTTTCGCGGCACTAATATAGGTCAGATGTACGTAAAACACGACCTTCAACTCACTTACCAAGGTTTCTTCCAGTTCCAGCTGTGGGGTGAATGGGAAAGGAATCAGTGTTTTTCGTCTTGAAGAGGGGTATAACAGTGTTGAAAAAATAAGGAATGTAAAAGCTTTGAAACCTGTATAACACATGGTTAAAAGATAAATTTACTGAATACCCCATATGAATATTCTACTCAAGCTTTCCCTTGCAAATCAATCTAGGACATATAACCTAAGAAAGCCGTTTGTGGTGGGTGGATCTCCCCTGGCATGAGATTTTATTAAACCGGCACCTCTTGTCATTTTATTTATGGGTTCCGAACGAGGATAAAGTCTGAATTCAAGATCGGGAGCACCTAAAGGAAACCCTCTACAGTGTCACCTCTCTAGAGTGATTCCTTTTGGTCAGCCCTTTTGAAGTCCGGTTAAGATCCTTATGGAAACAGTTCCGAAATTTCTACTAATACCGGCTTGTTGCAAATTCCACCGTGTCTGAAGTCAAGGGGACAAAGTGTAAAAGAGTGAAAAGCTGTGTATCGTTCGCTGATAAGCGTTGGTTTAAGTCACCCTTTATAGCATCTACCTCTATAACATAATCCTTTTCAACCAGTCCAGGTCGCGGAGCCGTAGAGGGGCTTTTGCGGTCGGAACAAACAATCCAGGGGGACTATTTGGTTAGATCACAACGAGAAATTGAATAAGTTCCAGATATGTGGTTGAAGTAGAAGCCTTTCACTCGCACGCTAATTCAGCCACACAGGACAGTGTGTGGACCAAACCATGTTGTCCGCCAAAATGTTCACGTAGGTTGTCAACCATGGAGGTTGGTTGGACGTTTTTGTGAGGATTTGAACCACTACACTGCTGTGCAGGTCAAGTGGTCATCTCAACGAAAGCCTATTACTGCATTGTCACGCCAAAGTGTACCCCCAAACTACACACCTTGGCGCACACCAACTGAGAACCAAAAACTATGCTGCGATCAGTTGATCAGAACCCGGTAATGTACACCTTATCGTGGTTCCTTGTCGTCTGTAGAAGCAAGACGAACCTATAGGGTGTAGAGAAAAAACAGCCACCAGCATAAACAAGTGTGGCTATCATGTTCATGCCATGTTCACAACTGCGCTGCTGAGCTGAGTTGATGGGCTTTGAAGCACTCAATGAAATGGTCGTCATCTTGAACGCTAGCCCCATTATATCTTCAATGATCACTTTGGTTTTCGTCGACACTCACTTACCGAAAACCGTACAGTCATCGCCCTATATTCCGTTTTAATATTTCAAAATATATTGAGCTTTCCCATTGATTTCTTTGGTCCAAACATGCCAGTAGTCCGTATTGTTGATTCTCAATTGCTGCCTCTGTTAATCCGGTTGGCGTCCTAAACTAACCACTAACCTCAACACATTGACCGGATATTTTGGTGGCGAGTAGGTGTAGTTAGCTACTCATTGCAGTCGTACGGAACAACTCCAGGCCCATTAACTCAGGTCAGTAGCAGAGCTAGCAAGGGTTTCTGCTCGTCAGAACTTAGTTCTTGTCTTTGTTCAGAAGCTAAGTGGTACATCCGTCAGAAACGGTAAAGCTGATGGCTTGGTTGTACTTTAGACTATGGGGGTTTCATCCCTTTCAATGACATGGCTTTAAAATGGAAAAGTTCAGCTAGATGCCGCAGTGAAAATGCGCGCATCAGTGTGGGTTGATACGGTCGATCGAAGTACACGTTGAACACATTTTGGTGTGCATCACGGCTCGTTACTTAAAAGTAGACGCTGTCTGCCACAGTAAGACAGCAAGAGACCTACATTGGTTGTTGATCAGGTGGCTGTTGATCTGTTCGCCAAGCTTGGCAATTGACTTGCAAACGTTTCGTCACCATACGAGGAGACATCACCAGTGGAAGGAACCCACCCAAGCCGAGCTCGGCGAACAGATCAACAGCCACCTGATCAACAACCTATGGAACTCACCCCAGCTACCGATATTTCAACACATTACCAAGAGACCTACAGCTGAGCAAGCGTGTATGGTAGAGGGCGGCTCAATTCGCCACACTAGCCAGTTCAGTGTGCGCACTCTTGATTGACAATCTAAAGACCTCTATTAGAGAGCAGTGTGGGTTAATCAAATTCGTGCACGCGTATGAACGTCAAGGCCAGTATTGGTGGGGAAAAGGCTAGAGAGACAGCTAATAGTTTATCCAACCAGATGGACAGAGGCTAAGTAGAATTGAATCAAGGGAAGAAGAGAAGACGAGGAAAGTTTAACCGGCAGCAGGCCGGGTGAGCAATGCGATCTGCAGACAGCCGAACACAGCCGACTCGGTGCTCGTTCGACAACCCAGGAAGCTGAATGCCCAAGGAGAAGATGTTCAAAGAAAATCGGGGACTGTGTCTACCTTAAGAGCCTTGAGATGTGTGAAATCATTCGTGGGCTGTCGAAGAGTCTTCAGCAACCTTATGGGATGTGTGTTCCGTCTAGCAAACCTGCTTCGATGCATCAAGTAAATCTCGAATATCGTCCAGACGGAACACACTACTCATTAAGTTGCTGAAAAGTCTGGTTTTGCCCTTCTTCGGGCTTACCAGGTAGGCCTAGTATCCGGCTCACCAGCATCAATAATCATCTTGAACACAAAGCAGTGCGCACTTGGTGATAAAGTCTCATTGCAAATCATTGCCAAGGGACTCAGCTGAAATTCGTATGAACCTCTCGTTTATAAATCTCTTCGACTAAATGTGCTAAACAGAGGTCACTGTGGTGCAAAATTGGGTAATTTTGCATCCAAATTGTGAGTATTTCACTTTACCTCTGTACACCAGCCGGCAAATCAAACAGTGAATTGAGTTTTCAAACCGGTATGTCTTTAATTGCAGAGGTAGATGTCCCATCTTGGTACGCAGGTTAGAATTAGGCCAAAGCACAAGTTTTCTGAACCTGAAACTTTTTTGCGTAATATTAAAAAGCACCCTGATTTTGGAATATCGTTCCAAATGGAATGTGAGACGGTCTGTTTGCAGTACGTCCATTTAAAGGGTAACATAAGCGAGTGATTCAGTTGATATTCAGCGGAGTCCCACTAACACCAACCGAAATAAATCTCAATCACGTGATAGTTTCGCTGAAAATTTCACGTAACATGGAATTTCGGTCACTTAATCCAGCAGTAAAGGTATCGATGAGGATAATAGTGTAAAACTGTAACTTGGTTGTGGTGAGTCTCTGATGGGCTTCTGGTTTGTTCGCGCAAGAACCCTGGGTTTTAATGTGTTTTTTTTTAAACGAGAAGAACCCACACACCTTTGGTAGCCAAGAAAGTATTTATTACGGCTGATCTTCTCCCAGCACCTGACAGAGAAGGCGAATTGGATAAACAGCAGTGAGTAACCGTTTTCTTGTTTAGAGGAACGTCTGAAACGCCGTCTTGCTTCACCCAGTTGGCCAGACAGCAGTCATTCTGCTGCCAAGCTTTGAGGTAGCCGACTCTGCTTGATGGGCCTTGTTCCATATTTTTTATACAGTGTTTACCCTATCCACGAAAAAATAAACATCACTCACCAATTTAACATCTTTCGTAGGCTAAAATTTCAAGGACAATCTCCTTTTAGCCGGTATCACAGAGGATAGAAGTCAATGAATTACAGTGACTTTTCACACCCTTTCAGATGTGATGCCCGAGAAGCGTACTTGCGTGAACCTTCCCAGCTGCTGTCCTTCACGTTTGTATAGGAATCAGCTTACTGGTTTCTGAACTACGAGCGACGGGACAGTTAGTTCGTTATACTGAAGCCATATGCCAGTAGACTACGACTACCTGTGTAGCGGCGGGTACTACTGATGAGGCATACTAGTAGTATGTGGTTTTCTCGTAACTCCTTGCGTCCAATGGAAGGTGCACCCCATGAGGTTTATTACGGATCCTGTGGAACTGCGTTGCAGCGTTCGTTTATGGTTGCGTGATGGTCAATGAATATACACGAAAGTTTAAGAAGGCGCGTGGGGATGTTCAGTTTTTTAAAATAAGGTGCATATGAGATGTTTACTTTCCTATCCAATAGTTTGTAACCGTTCAGTTGGTTTTTGCTAGTGAACGACTTCGCGGGAAAAAGCTTTCCTCCCCACACCTGTGGTCTGTGTCGAACTCCTGCTTTACGTGGACAGTCCCTGTGACGTCGTCTAATATGTGCTGGATCAACCGAATCCTGAGTCCGACGAACGGCTGAGTTAAATGTAAGCACAATGGATATCGAGCTTCGACGTTTTCGTGACCTTTTCATCCGGTCAGTACATATGTGGCTAGATTACACAACAGGAAGATCAGCTGTACAGTCAATTCCAGTAGAACTGGAGGGTCTGGACAACTGGTCTTCACAGCAATACTTTACAAGAGCTGAATATCAAGGCAAGTTCGGGGCTCCAAGGGATCATTACGTAAATGTCCGTAGATGAACGAAAGACTGAGCGCTCTCGATCAACATTTTCCTGTCAAACTCGAATATGAATAAATGGGTAATCACATGGTACTTGTCAAATAAATGCGCAACCAAAGAGGTCCTAATTAACTGATCGACCATACGACTTCTGGGTCGATAGGAGGATCACCATAATCAATTGGAGGTGCTGAGGTGCCTTCAGTCGAAATTTTTGGACTATGTATCGCCAGTCAATTTCCAAGTAACGGATTCAGCTGAGTTCAATTTTGTGGTTTTTCGGAGTTAAGACTACGGCTTCAAGCCCAAGTCATGAAATGAAGCTGCGGTGAGAATCTAGAAGAACGTTTCGTTGATTGACTGGTTACTGGGCGAACTACGCTGTCTAGGAAAAGGGCCTGCAAGCAGCATGATGATGTTCTAGAGGGCATCCGGAAATTGCGCTACCCACGCTGATAATCCATCCAAAATGTCAAGTTTCAGTTCGTACGTTCGCAGTTCAACCACAGAAACTCAACTCATGCTAATGACTAACAAATGTACAAGTGTATGTCATGTTCTGCGTTTCACTTCCGATCTTTCATCCGCAAGTGTAATGCACCCGGTTATAGTAAAAAATGTGCAAAATGGAGAACGGTAAGTCAGTTCAGTCTGACTCTCAGGATGGTTGAGCGTGTGGATCTGTAGCGGTCACTTCCTTGTTCCTTCAACCAACCTCGCTTAATTTGTCCAGTACATTCGTGCCCACTAGATCACCTGACTCGTTTGTTCGGCAAACGCACAAATCACATGACAAAACCCTGTCCAGCTCGCAACCTAGACGGACAACAAGTCAGTTCCCGTCTTGTAAGCGTCGAAATGATTCTATGTATTATACACACGTCAAATCTTCCTATATATAAGAAGACACAACACAGTCACCACACATATACGCGCGAGCGGGGTGCAGGAAGTCAACCAAACTCCATAAGTCCATCGACAATTACGGAACACGTGTAGCAGCTATACTTCAGAGGAAACACGTTCCCCCGTCTGGACTTTCAACCAGGAACTCTCACAAACAATAAGTTCCCCTTTTGACTGACTCCAACTCTCGCATTACATTTATTTTCTGCATGGTGCAACTCGCCACTGTAAACTAATGTCAACCATAGTAAAAATTGTTATTAGTTCATATACCTTCTGAGTTATATTATGACCATCATCAACTGCGCACTAATAGATCCACCCCCAGTTTAGAGCATAATGGTAGTGAACAAAGCTTCAATAAAAAGACTCTACGGTGGATATACACTGCAGTTTAGTGATCCGTCACTATCGTCATCATGATGATCATCATCATCACCATCATCATCATCATCATCATCGTCATCATCATCATCATCATCATCATCATCATCATCATCATCGTCATCATCATCATAAGTGACAGCAGCAGCAGAGAAGATTGGTGCTTTTCCACCGCAAGACGGCCGATGCGGCATGAAACCATCTGTGTTTATGCAATTTATGGTTTTACATGTGCTGGGATAATGTCAGGACGCACAAGCCTAGACAGGAGGACGACTAGTGTCTTCAAATGAAGCTTCTGGCACAGACTGCCCGAGTGGCCTACATTTTTTAGAGTAAGTCGTCACACATTCCAACCTCTAACCTGAAGGACCAGGAGACCAGTTTAGCTAGTATAACAAGTTGTGTGAGTATAGTTCAACAGGTTATGGAGGTGCAGAAACCAGTACCCTCCGGTAAGGTCCAGCCTCTTCGTGATGGTTATTGATCCGCACAATCGATGTCGCCCCTATCGCGCTAGCGTCGCAGGATGCCGTTTAAAAATCTCACCCTAACCCCTGCAGGCTAATTTTGTGTGGACCGATTAACCGTCGATCAATGGACCCATTCACAGAGATACTGCAACCTTGTCTCGGAGACTTAATCCTACTAACTCTGTCAGGCCGGCAGAACCTTTCGGAATGGTACTAGTCAACAGATAAACACTTTCCGAGTAAAATATTTGTGGAATGCATACTACTGCTAACCGAAGCAAATTACATTCAATTACACAGCCGTGCTGGGTACAATTTCGCCAATCCAATCAACTGTACAAACAAGGCTCAATGCACGCGAAAGCAGTCCATGAAGCTCGTTACTAGTTATTTCTCGCCGGTTATGAGGTCGAGGGTCTGTGTGACGTATGGTCAATCTCAACATGTATGATTTTCTCGACCAGTCTCTTTCCCGTGCAGATCACGCACAGCCTTTCCATCCATAGTTATAAGGTTTAGGAACTCGATACCTATTGGACCGTTCGTATTTCACTGGCTCCCCAATCCATGCTGCCGTATTTTCGAAGCCGCTTGCCAACTTATAGAGAATAACTTTGAGGACAATTGTTCCCAATGTTCCTTTATGTGTGTCAGTCGGTAAGTTACCTTTTAGTGGTTGTTTATGGCGAGATGGCTCAGTGATTAGAGTGCGAATTTACTGACCGGAAGGTCCGTAGTTCGAACCCGACCTCTGCCTCTCGACTTCCCCTGTCTAGGCTTGGGCAACCTGGCAGTATCCCAGCCCTCGTGCTTCCCTCTCCTTCCTTTTTGTTGTATATTTCTTCATTCTTCACCACTGCCGAGTCAAACATCTGAAATACGAATCTAATGGAATTCAGTCCGAATGCGATTGCACTCATAGACATGCACTGCTACAATGCATCAATAAGCCTAATCGTTCGCAAATCCTCGTGTGAAGATTGAATTTGATCGAAGCAGTGTAAAGTTACTGGTCTGCGAGGATAGCTGAAAACATGCTCGATAAAAAAGGAGACGGACAGTAGGACAACTGGGACTTACGTCATCATTATCTATCACGGGAGTGCAAGGTCGTTTGGATTTGTTGGCAGAGTTGAACCACCGGATATGCGACAGTCTTACTAGAATGAGGCCAATGGTCATTCCGAAGGCAATCATATACGGTTGAATGTACAAGATTGTGAGGCACATTGCTACTATGAACAGAGCCGAATAGGTTGGATTTTCCCAAGTGTACAGCTTTTTCAATACTTGCGTCCCAACTTCGATTGGCGGTGTGTAACTGGTAATCCGAGTAATATGACCCTGGAGATTCTGCAGATGGAAAAAAGATAAAAAGTGTTCCACATCAGCATGTAAGTAATGAAAAATATGATGTAAAATTTCAGCATGATGAGCTGTTAACCATTTCCGAACTGGCCTGCTACGTCGAACCAAGTTGATGAATCCCCGGCGCATCATAGACAATGCTACATATGGTTTGCAGCTAGCAGCGTGTACAACCAACTAAATGCCTGTTATTCAGTGTAGTTCGGAGGGAATAAGAGGGGTAGGTGGGTAGACATGAGGAAGCAGTTATAACGTCAGCAGTCTGTCAAAACGACGGCCTAGCACTGTCAAGTTAAGAGCTAAGACAGTCGAACGACTGAGAATCACAGCGTATGCAGAGGGTTGTCTGGTGGAAGACACCATTTAAGAGGATACACACGTGGCTAGCCAGTGCTAGCCACTGTTCGAAAAGCACTTCTAGACCCATTGTAAGATTAAGATGGATCATTTGCAGGTGTATGCGTGAAACAGACATGGACGTAAATTGAGTCAACTAGATTTAAAACCAATGTTGTCGAATGCAGCGAGTACAAAACAAACTTGAAATGGCAATAAAAGAAAATGGACAGCTCAGTAATCCGAACAAGAGGCTTTCAATGGTGCACCATATGGTGTGTTTACTTCAGCATACTCCCTTCTCGAAAATGACCTTTAGAAATTGCCAGAATTTCCCTTAGGAAGAATCACAATAATTTAACTCTACGCTCGCCTTGTACAAATGCTTAAGTGGAATTCAGCTGTATTCTCAACAACTTTCCTGGGCTTCTCCGGGGAAAGATGGGAGCCCAGCCTCGGATGACCTTCTCGGCAGAATCCCAGCATTTTACCGTTGGTCAGTTATTTCGCCCACAACTTATCGGCAGAGCAATGCGTGAACATTCTTCACCAAACAGGCGTTTTGCAGGAATTACTTAGTTGGATTCATTTCATTTTCTTCCTTTGTGACACATTGTAGTGGCGAACTGCGCACCCGGTAAAATCCCTTCCACCAAATGTATCTCACCTGAGGTAATTATAGGTGCTGCGTTTTATGCCCACCCCAGCCGGCATTCGCATCGCAGTTGCACGGATTTCACAAACTCACTTTCACTCGGTTACTCGACTTCCATCACACATCTTTGACGATGTGTCGAGGTACGGATGTTTGTCACATGGCTTGGTCCTGCCTATGGTGCAATGGCCTCGGGCACAGAGACCGCCAGTCAGTGCCGCAATGCTGTTTTTCAGCTGCAAACCTTGTACTGAAGTACAAAACCACCATTGGCTGTGTCGCAGCCATATTTGTCAGGGTCACTAACCATTCTTGACCCAAGCTATCCACTCGATAAACCCAAACCTATGAATTGGTGAAATTCTGCAGAAGCATGTGCTACGGAAAGGTGAGATGCGCACTACCCGCAGGGGAACAAACTCAACTTATAAATGATCAAAGCGAAGTCTGTCTCTTTCCTAAGTTAAACCGCTAATACATATGGTTCCACCGTAAAAGTATGTTTCCAAAAGCATAATCAATAAAAGTGGAGATGAACAGTAAACACGAGGAAAACAAGGACCTGTAAGCAACTGCTCTCAGTCCATGTTTGGTTTCAACAACTCACCGGGACGTATTTTTGAACAAGAGTCTAAAATGAAGAAGTTTATGGAAAAGTAAGTCCTGTCAACTCATTTCCATACCAATTTGGCTTTGACGGGGGACTCACCTGGAACCCAGCTGAATCTCTCGTTTATGAGGCTTTTAAGCAATACGGGTTTAAGTAGAACATAAGGTTGACAGAAACAAGGGGATTTCACCCATCTTATGAGCCCCAAGAGGGGCGAAACAGGTCGTGGGCTGTCGAAGAGTTTTCTGCAAATTTATGAGTAGTGTATCAAGTCCTGTCAACTTTGGGTATCAGGAAGAAACATATTTCAGTGTCCTTTTCAAAGAAGTGATCAATAGAAAGTCAACTAGAATCCTTCGAATTGTGTTTATTACAGGGAGTGGGACTTCTGATGTCTTTTGGGCAGGTTGCTATTCGGGGCAATGTACCTGATCCGAATTCGAAGTACCGGATTGAAAATAGTTACGCCAAAAACTGTGGCAGCTTGAAGAAATGTCCAGTGAACTTTGGCTTAGTCTCCTAGCATAAATACAGTGGCGTCGGTGCTAAAGTTCTTCGACCTTTACCGCAAGGTTCGGTTTTTACTTCGAAACAAACTTTTCTAGTTTATGGCGTGAGAGAGATGACGTCTTGTGCGCTATCCTAACTTCTTCCACCTACCTACTGTTCTGTCGCGTTTTACAAAATAGTCTTATCGGAATCCTCATTCACTGTAAGTTTCTGGTTAAGGAGTGACATCGTATTCACTTCCACATCACTAGCGTTTTTAACAGTCCCCTTCCTGTCCTGGTGCAATTATTCTGGTGGGTCCATACCAAAGAGCGGAAGCACTGGACTCGGGTTTAGCTGTTATTAGAGCTCATCAGCAGTGCGTCTTTGGCCGTGCAGGGGTTTGAACTTCTGGAGCGAGCATATTACCAGTAATCTACCAACGCACGCCGGACGCACCTGAATCGTCACATTCCAGCGGTCGAACATGTTAGCGCTTCAGCGATGTGATTGGCTTGCCAAATGGCTCGACCAATGGCAGAAGCCAGCATTATCATCCCAAACATTCTCCTTAAAACTAGTTGCCAGTTAGGTATCGGATTTCATCGTAAGTATAGGTTTTTCCAAGGTACAGCTTCCATTACCATATCTTGCGGCACAAACTTCATTCTTTTCACCACGAACAGCGTCTATATTAGACGTTGTCCACAATGGCTGGAAAAAGGATACTTTGTGGTGTCGTGGATCGAATGGTCTTCGGAACACCCAGTTTAAATCTGTGAAAGGCAGTTAACATATATATCATGTGAACATATACGTCCACATTGAGAACAGTTTCTTGTTGTCGTGTGACAGTAAGTTCAACACTCTGAGAGGAACCCTCTCCTCTCCAAGCAGGATGAAGACATAGAGTATACGTGGAGTGTGCGACATGTTGTTAGGACAGTGATTTCATAAAACAGAATAAGATTAGAAGCAGACTTCATTGCTTTATGTCTCAAGCACCAAGACAGATCATCGATATGAGGTGAACGACCGAAAGAAGATGAACAAGGTGACAGGTCACATTGTCTCACCACTTTTGTGGGGTCAACCTGCCTAGTGTTTGGTTCGCTGGTAGAACCCGGCCGGGTATGTGAAAAAAACGGCTGAGGCTAAACTCGTCTTAGTGGAATGCCTCCGCTCGTTGTTGTCGCTCATTCCCGACCAGAGAGTTAATGGATTTTGGGAGGACTAGCGTCATAGATCCCGAAAAGTTTGACCCCCACCCGCCCCATTTGGTAATGCTATGTTGATAGTCAAACGAACTGCCATGCAGTGCGTCACCCGTATCACACAAAACGCACAAAACTGCTTATAAAGCTACTCAGGATGGAATTTGTGAACCATTTTAAAGGTGCTTTTCTTTTTATTGTGAGGAGTGACAAGGAGAATTTGCATGAGAACGGGACGTCTCCAAGTTTTGGTGTTATTTCTCCGTACACATTTGTGTCCGTCACATATTTGGTGGCATCATGCTTAGAAAATCTTTGTGGTCAAGCGACGCGGTTTCTGTATTGGCGTTCGCAACGGTGTGTCCTTCACATGTGAGACTGAAGTTGCTCAACGCAGTGTCATTTTGCTGGACTGTTTTGAGGAAGTTACCGGAAGGTTTCTCTTTGCCACACACCAACTAATTCCGGCTACTACTTGGACCTACTTTCGTATCACGCGCCTATTAGCGTGATGGGATCTGGCGTGCAATGATCTATAAACAAGGCAAACAAAGATCCCAGATCCAGTGAACCCAGTAGCAAAAAAAGCCACGCTAATGAAGACCAAATATCTTGTCTCATTCATTGAGACTGGAGCCAAGCAGACGTCAGCAAATTCGACCTTCCAGGCAGACGTCTACATAACATACTGTGGAAGAACCTTCGAGAGAATTCATGCGGTGTTATACGAGCTGGATATTCGGACTGTATTTTAACTGGACGCCAAGTGCATTCCAAGACCCCCACACCATCATGTGAACAAACTGATTGAGTCCACGACATCAGTTATGGTGCAAATTATATAGAGGAAATTAAAGGACACCTGAAAACTCTTGTCAATGAACCCAAACGTCGTGCAGTAATCCAGTGCAGAACTCAGTGCACCTTAATGAGTTGAAAAATAACTTCTATAGCTTCATATTTCCTGTCATTCAAGGTTCTGCTGAGTCCATAGTCATTCATACCAAACGCAACTATGTTGATCGCAAAACTTATCAACTGTTTGGTCGAGAGAGGTCAACAACAGGCAGGAGCTTGCCATAGTAACTACCTCAGCATCCACCACCCGGGAGGACTTTGTAATACGATAGCCACTGAGCCCGGTCAACAAGCGTCATTTCTTTGCGTTAATTCCCGCCATTCAGATAAGGACAACAAAAGTTCTTGCGGAGACAGTCGTCCAGCCATGCAAAGAAGGTTTGGGGCAAATCAGACACTAATGGCATCCCGGCTTGTGCTCCATAAATCTCGTTGTTTGAACTTGTCATGTGACCTCTGGAAGCTGTGTTCTGTATTTTTTTCGACAGTTGGCAAGGTTTATGGCCTTTTGAGGAAGTAACAATACTCATCGGCAATGAAATCATAGAATTTTTGGGTAGATAGATGCGTTCTATTTAGAGTCAACAGAGCCCACAGAATTCCTACGGTTTACTTTGACCATGGCCTCTTCTAGAGAACAGCCTGCCTTCTGGAGGGGGTCTGTAAATTGACAAGGTGCGGAAGATACCTGAAGATACCAGGTTCAGCTCATACAGCTCGTAGACGACTTCCCCCTTAGCGTAACTGGGCGGCCAAAATAAGGCAGGGAACGGTGGCCTCTGTGATGCTAGGCTTCTCGAATTCGACGGTATAAATTTCAGTGGTGCTGCAGTAAGCAGCAAAAAATACGTTCCATTTCGTTGGGAACTGGCAATCTGAGCTATTCGGAATGCCTCTGTTGGCCCCAAGTCCACAACCTTCGAAATGTGTAAATGCAGCCGGTTTTCAGTAGGAAATCATGGACGTAACTTTAGCATATTTGTGATTTAAATTTGTTGATGAATTCAAATGGATGTGAAGAACTTACCCGTAGCCTCACCCTGTTTTCTTGCCATACACAGGGCTCCTCCCTCGGATAGGCAGCACGAATAGCTGCTCGTATCTGATTGGTTGGAAACGGAGCGGGTCAATTGGAGTGCAAACATCAACTCTGAACAGGTAAGCGTACAAAATCTGAAAAGCTGCTGTCTATTGATGTGTTCAATTTTAAAAGAATCGTTCAGAAACTGTATGTCCTAAATCGTCGATACAAACTGCATTGTTTCCGTTAGTTCTTATGGCGGGTTATTTGTTACCGATGATGACAAGGTTGGTGGTAGCAAGAGTTTTGTCTTTTTTGCCGAAGTTGGGTAGTAATCATGTTGTTGAACAGCTTTTTTCAAGTGGAACTACTTGATCAATGGTTGGTTGCAGTTACACATAAACAAGTCTACGTACATAAAAGTTTGTTCATCTTATCCGCAGTGTAACTTTGTTTCACCGCTAGTCCACTGTACAATTCGGAACCGCAAATAGACCGCCTAACTAAACCTTTCCCAAAAAGAAAAAACATGCTGTTCGAATGCATTCGGGTCGCTAGAAAAACAGGCCGAAGGTTTTCTCCTTGAGAGGTCGAAATTCACAACCCATGAACAATCCAGGCGTCATGGCTGAAACCTACAGGAAGCATCATACAAGCAGCTATCTCATCAAATCCCATGTTCGCAACGTGGAATCTACGCACAGCATTCAACTAAACCACTCCGTATAGAGGAGAACGATGGCGAACAGAGTTCGTTCAGCGCATTGGGGTCACGCAAGGATATTGAAAGGAAACGTTACCCCAAATGCATAGATATTTCTAAAGTGTGTTTTGTTAATCGTTCAATGCAGGCAAGATTCTATTCTTCGGAAAGCAGGCGACTGTTGCACCATTCCGAAAACGTGGCAACCGCCTACCCCTAGGTTATCGGCTTACTAACCCAGCTGGTACACCATTATGAAGCAGGCTGTTCTAAATTACCTCACCAACCATGTATCATCAGTACACTGCAGAATTTTTCCAAACAGCTGTCGTTTGGTATAGGCTGAAATGAGCTCTTCAAAGGCGCCACACCGAGTTCCACACACTTCACTGCTCCGCAAGCTCAAGGAGTGTTAGTTTCAAAGGACAATTCCACGTTAGACGAAAGTGTTTCATCCCAGTGGAACAAAGCAAGTGAAATTAAGGTCAAACTGTACTTCTTCATTGGTCTCTTCTAAGGCTTCTCAGATCTGTTCCTGCAAATGGTCTGGTCTGGTCTAAGTCAGCAGCCTTCCTGATGTAATTTCAAGTATATTTCTACTTGCTTCGGAGGAAAATTTCGGGGTTTTACCGCCTGTGTGTTCTAACTCGATATCGACGTGCAGAGTTGTGTTCATCTGTTCTGCTGTGGGCACTCGGCAAACCCTCAGTCAACCACAGTGGGAACGGAACAGGGGAACAACGAAATGGGACGCAAAAACCTACTTAGATCTCCGAATCTCTTCAAGTATTACCTCCTCATTCCATCGCAAAAAAATTAGCCAGAAAGTGTTTCTTATTATTCGGATGATTTGACGAACTTCCTTTCGTATAATTCGCCTGAACTTCCCGATACTGTGGACTACTTTTAGAATACGTCAGTCAGTCCGTCTACTCAGGGCTCGGGAAGGACGTAACGATTAACGAGCATGCCAAACGAGCTGCTACACAGAGAGTTGCTGGCCCCAAATCCGCTGGCTTAGAAGCACTCCTAGAACTCCCTTGCCTCTTACACGCTCCCCCCTCGCCCAGAATAACGCCGTTCCCGAGAAAGCCTTATATTTACCTATGAACTGTTTGACTAAGGTCTTTTCAGTAATGCTCTACCATCTCCTGTAAATAATAGCTAGTTTATGACAACAAAATAGAAAGTGGAACCCCATTAAATTACAAGTTTTATCATTTCGAGCCACCTTCCTTCGGTACCATACCCAAGAATCAGTTTAGATCAGTATTATACAGTTTTTGTGGCCCTTCATGTTAGTACGCCTCAAGTGAAGCGAAGCCTACCCACTGAACACCAAGAACAGACATGAATCGAGAAGCTTAAGCAAACAATTGGATATGCAATGACAGTCTTTAGAAATTGTTGGAATGTCACTTAGGTAGTCTACCCCCACCGCACTCTTTTTTCGGATGTAACTAGCTGCTATGCATAGGTAACTAAATAACAGTTTGTTAAGTAATGTGTACGTTGCTAGGTTTCGTACGGACTGACAGGGTGATATCGCTGGTGTTGTTAATCCTGACATCGCTTGCGATATCGGAAAAGCATTTTGATGGCGTTTGATGGCGTTTTGATGGCTGGTGGTGTGAGTATTGACTGGATAGGTGATGGTTAGTGGCGGTTGTTTCCGACGCTGTTGGTATTTTAAACTTTCGGTGCCCTGGTGGTGCTCATGATGATAAAATGAAGCTAATGAGATCAAATTAACTGGTCACACTGACGGTCGTGATTGGGTATAAAGGTGCTGGTGGTGACACTGATAGGTGGTGATAGCTGTGTTAATCACATACTACTCATGAGGTTGGTGAAAACTCCTTGACAGCCCATGACAGGCTTCATCCTTCCTGGGGCTCATTAGGTAAGCGTAGTTCCAGAGTCCCCACTTAACCGTGGTGAATTGGCGGAATACACTCATTTGTAACTTAGTTTGGTGCCAGTGAGAGTGTGTTATGTTCTTCAAGAAGGGTGAAATCGGTAGTTTCGAGCAACTTCAACAAAATATACCCAAACGTCTCGAAGTATCGTGCCAAGTGAAACACAAGGCGCCATTTGTATAGCACATTCAGCTGAATGATACTGCAGACGAGAAATTCAGCTGGATTTCAGCTGAGTCAAAAGCAAATTGGTGAGGGGACTGTTGTTTCTCGTGATGATGACGATTTTTGCAATTTCAAGTGGGTTTATGATGGTGGTGGCTCATAGTGATCATCTTGATTGTACTGACGATGTTGGTGATGACGGACTCATGGGTTGGTGATTGTCTGTGGTCGTGATTACAGATTGTTATGGACCTGATGACAGATGCTGACCCCAAGCCGGCCGAAACCTTTGTGGATCGAACAAAATTTTTTGCGTAAAAATGTTGCATTTTGCTGTATGCACGCTCAAACCAAAAACCAACATAATGTGTCTTAATTTTGTTGGAATTTGTTTTAATTGATCTCTCTTCTTAATTTTTTTGTGTGCATTCAATTTTAAAGTTACAGTGCTATGGTTTCAGATGTGGCCTCAGATAAGTCTGTTGAGAAATTGGCTGCTGTCCGGTCTCCATCTTTCATGGCATTTGAGAAAGCCTAAAATGAATACATGAAGGATAACTATATGGTATTTGTGCGTGCAGCGTGCAATCGAAGCACCAACGCTGTTTTGCGTTACGAGTGATTATGTTACAAATGCAGCAGGCAGCCAGCAACGCCAACGGAAAGTCGAGGGATCCGAAGAAGCTAGTAAGTTGAGCGCATTTGCTAATAATGAACAGTAAACGAAACACCGGCTGTCCAGTGCGTTTTTGTCTAAGGAGACACGGGAACCATCTCGCATTCACCTCTGGAACATAATCATATGGTTACCAAGTTTTTGTTCCATCGACTTCCAGTGAATCGACGGCTAACCGAAGAGGAGTTGGGCACCTGCATGGCCCTCCCAAAGTATGGAAGCGCGGCAGTTTGTAGTCGATGAATTCGACAAGGTCCTTAGCACTCAGGACATATACAACTACCGCCGGAAGTGTCGGCCATCGCTGTTGAGTAAGTGCCAGTAGCGCTTACACGGAACAACTATTCCGGGGTCCGAAAACACATGATTCGGCATGCGTCTAGTCGGACGGTTGATACAAGACCACATTTAGTTACAAGAGTGACACTCCGTCATATTCTGTGTCCACGAGTACAATGTTGGTTCTAGCCAGTTCCACAAATTATTAAAGCCGCAGATCTACCTGCTATTTTTGCCCATTTTAAGCGATTCACTTTTTACCGCAAGTCACGATATCTCGCTACAATTAGACAACTTTCTTCCAATTCAAGGTAACTGATGACCTTGAAGATTCGCTCACCCAAACAATTCATCCACACAGAGAGTTTGTATGGAAACCCATTAGACATAGAATTTCTTCACTATGAAGTGGTAACCTTGAAAACATCGTCGTCTTCAAGAAGTCGATTCTATTCGGCGAATACCGGTCGGTGTGACAGATCGAGTGACACATACGAACCAGGTTGAATATCTGTCTAAACAGAAGCGCACGTCCTCGATGATGGTTAAAAGGAAGAGAATGGTGACGAAGATGTTTGCTGTTCGCAGTCACTTTTATGTTCGTGTTCTTGCCATCATCGACGGCAATAAATGTGGTAGTAATGCTGTTGGAGGTGTTGAGGCTGCTAACGGTAAAAATGGCGATCAGGATCAAAATGGTCACCATTGTTGGTGGTGCTGATTCTCGTACAAGTGTCATTTCGCAGTCTTTTTTTTCATTTTTACTGTTTTTGGTTAGCGGTAATGGTGAGGATGTTAGTATGGGTAAGATCGAATTGTGACGCCTTTGGCGAATCTCCAGGCTTTCGAATACAACATGCCTTGGAACTTGAGAGTCCTAGGAAGCCTCTCCCTAACGAACGCCCTTTTGAGAGGTTAGTTCTGCATTTTGTCTTACAAATGTTTGAACTTCACCAGAATGACTGGCACGGGAAAACTCACCGGGTTATGTTCCACATTGACCTCCAGACAGATAGAACCCTTTGCCAGTTTTTTCATAGTTTTGTCCTTCAAAGTGTACCAGCGTTTCCGCCGACTGGTAATCTACAAAATTAGTGACAAGTCAATTCCATGTTTACTGTACCACCTGTACATGCGTTTAACGAGTGGTAACTAGTTGAAACTGATACAACTAAGTGATTTTCGTTTTATACTGTACTCAGCAGCCACTGAACTAATCAATAAGTTTAAGCTGCTGAAGAGAATATCTCGAATTTAAGTTGGGAAGGATTCAAACCATATCGAAAGTTGTTGGCACGTTTCATCCAAGGCGTTTATTATTTACCCACGTTCCGCTGAGGATACGCCTGAAGAAGTTATGAGAACTTCGTTGAAAGATTTTATTCAGCCTTCAAATTTGTAATACCGGATGGTAGGTATTCACTCATAATCTCCAGAGTTGTTGGTCCTTCTTTCAAACTTTCCCACGTGAAAGCGATCCACTGGAACGGTTAAATAAAAGTCTTCCGAATAAAAGGTATGTTCAATCAAAGATGACCCATGCTTATTCGCACTGGACGGCTGGAAAATTGTGTACCTGAACTTGCTCGTTATTAGGCATCTTCAGGCAGTCAAGTTAGGACTTCGAAGTAGGGTATGAAGTTAACTTTCACGAGCATAGTGGCATTTATTGGAGATGCACCATCAGAAGGCACGGCTCCCATGACAAAGGAATGCGCCACACCGACTAGAGTGTGCGTCTGTATCAGTTTTTAAACTCCCATTATCAGGCTCGATGAATACAGTGATTATTATCTGTGACAGAATTTTTCACTCACCTGATTTAGCGGAAGTTGAATTCTGCCCAGAAAGTCTGCTTTCTCTTTGTCCTCATCCCATATGGTGACCTCCAGGACTGAGTAAATATCGCCAATGGGACTGCAGTGACAATGGGGAAAATAGATTTTAGAATGAAAATTGTTTAGCTGCCCAGAAAAGTACTGACTTGGAGTTTGAGTGTGTATATTTCGTTCCGAATGTAGATTATATACTAGAAGTCCGTTTTATTGGATTGAATTCCTGCAGTTCATTTAATGCTGCTTCCCAAGATTGCTTGATAACTTATCATCCCCGGGTTTGGCTCTGCTGAGCTGATCAATATTCATCTATAAAACTGTGCACGGATTGTTCAAGGAGATCAAAATGAGTGACACGATGGATAGTCCATCCTATGAGAGAAGCCAGTCTATGATGAAAGAACTGGAATCACTGTGAAGCGGTTTCGTCTTTGTGCAGTGCATGTCTCAAGAATCATCAAAGGAGATCCTAACCGTCAACCACCTGGATGGTAGCTGAACACTATGCAGTTTGGTCAAGAGTGGCTGAGCAGGCGTGTTTGGAACCTCGAGTTTCAACCTCTGTAGAGATTTGTGTTGTACGTACGCGATGCTGAAGCCTCTTAAGGAGGGTAAAACCGCTACTGGGGAGTGGTCCTGAGTTTTTCAGCTTGGCTTGACTACATTTGAAGGACAAAATCCCAATCGAAACTGCAGAACCACCTAATTACCCACAAACGACAACATAGATGAAACAGGAAATATAGTACAAAAAAGTAGAGAGAAGCACAAAACACCACGAGCGGTTAGTTTTTTCCATTAAACCGAAAGTTGTCAAACGCTGTAAATTCATTTCGGCTTCCCTGAACGGTTAACCACGATCAGGGACCGGTGCTTTCCGTGTAATGGGGAATTCTGTGGAATTTGATGGTAAATAGGACAATCTGCAGAAAATCGCAGAAAATGAACCCTCGTGGAGAAATGCATGCAGTTTGGAATCTATCGGAGAAATCGCGTGGTTTATCTTGACCGGACAACCTACCCTTGAGATTACCGAAAACTCTTATCATAGACGATAGATTCAACCGGGATTCAGTTGGTCCTCGTTTACTAATCTTAAATTCCGCCACTCAAGTTAGACAAGAGGAAGTCGTAGACAGCTCACGACAAGGCAAACTAAATCGAAAAGAATGATGTCTGTTATGTGCCCCTTCCTCTTGAAAGCTCATTACTCCGTTTTCGTTTCACCAGCTATTGCCTGTCATCGGCCCACTTCACACCCTCCCTTTGTTAGCCTACCCACTTGGGCTGTTGTGCTTAAGGGTTGAGACACTCATACCCGATAGGCTAGATCACCTGACGTAAAACGTGGAGGAAACTTTGGTCTAAAGTTACCCTTCCTCATGCGACTCAGTCTGCAGGTCTTACTCAGTTTCCTGCCTTGAATGCGTTGTGGGAGGCCATAAAGACGAATTCGATTTTACCTTCTCCATACAATCGGAATGGCTAACCAAGAAAGTGAAGACTGTGGCAGCCTGAAATTAACATCCCACAAATACGAGCATTCAAATACAAAGCGAATGCGTTGCCACAAATCCACAAACGCACACCAGATGTACCTGAGTTACCACGTCTGAACCGACAAACGCGTTCACTCTTGAGCAATGTGATATGCTGGTCCAACGCCCGAAACGGCGACCCAGTGACTCTTCTGGTTGTGTTGGTCGATCCACCCACCTGTCAGGATTCCCCGGTCAATAAGCAGCAACGCTACCTTCCCGCAAAAAAGAGGGGTTAGCAAATGTCAGCCTGAAGAACTGCATACTCCTATTGTCCAGGGGTTAACTGTGACTGACCTAATACGGTCGGGTTGTGCCGCGCATGCACAACAGCATTACGAATCAGACAACTATGGTCTAATTTCTACTTCCTAAGACTAAACCGGCCCATCGGCGCCAGATGGACAAGAGCTCCTAGTCGTCGGCTTAGCTAAAGCTGTCTTAAGAAGAAGGTTCTTAAGAAGACAGAACCGGCCGCAGGATTACAACTGGGACGTTTGAGCCAGAGAAACAAGAACAGACAAAAGGGAACAAGGACTTGGAAACTGCGCCAGTTGGTAACCACAAACAGAGGAGGATACACCAACTTCGATTCGGAACCTGAAGCTTTAGAAAACTTCTCGAGAGAGATGGAAGCGGCAGGTGTGCAGCCTCTGAAACGTCATCGCATCGACCTAGCTGCTTTCAGTAAAACTCAGTTGACCGATGAAGCACGATTACGGAAAGTCGAATTTCTACAGCTCAACAACATTCTGTCCAGAGACGGGGCAGTTGATACTGAACTGCAAATTTAGGTTGCCGGGCAACCGCTAAATTCAGTCGTCTGGATCAACCACAACCTGTGAGTGGACAACATGATTGTAGTGAACAGGGTTGCCGCACTGTCTTCATCACTGTGGGGCAGCGGTACTTGGACACTGTACAGACGGCACATTAGGATACTTGACAAATTTCACTTACAATGTTTGTGCAAGATACCTAAAAGTTAATGGCTAGACCTAATCCTGAACAAAGAAAATCTCAAGACCACCAGAATACAGTGCACATGGGCGTAGGCTGGATAGGTCACGTGAAACAGACGACCGAACCAACTCATTTATGTCCACTTAAAAAACGAAGCTAGAACTCGACGAAGGCCAAAATTCCGCCTCCCACTAAGTTTGAAAGACTGCCATCTTGGTTTCAGATCTTGTGAAAATCTGCCACTGGACAGAGCGCTCTGGGAACTGCGCAAGCTCAAAGGGCTTTGAGGCACAACACATCACAATTCTTGGGAGCAAGTGCCTAATTCTCGTACAGTGTTGAAAACAGTCAGGCATTTGGATCTATTCAACTTGTGGGCAAACATACCCAAGCAGAATCAGACTCACCGATTACCGGTGTACTCATTTTAAACCACTATGGAAGCACCTGTGAACTACTTAGGTAAGTTTTTCCCATTTCTATTCAACATCCGCTCCGATTCTACTGTCATAATAGGGATGAAAGTAAGACTAGTCGCCCGGCTAGTGGTTTGGCGCTTGGATATCCATCCCCACTTTAATGGTGCAGTTATCAGTTCCTCCCAGAGAGTACGGTGAGTTTACCGAGGTAAGTGAGATGTCCCACTGAAACTTGGAGAAACTGACGGATGAGGCTAGTGCCTTCGCGTAGAAGCACTAGTGACGGTGCTCACTGTTATACCATCACGTTTAGGCCAGCCAATGACTCTCAACAGACTTCAGTGTGTTTGCTTACAGATCTTATTCCCTCAGGTTCATATCGGCATTAGCGGCTTGCCCGTAACACCCGTAGTACATTCGGCTCCATGCAAGCCGCTTGTGGTTGGCTTGCTATGGGCAGGTGTCCATTACATCAGCCACTGTCTGTCTGATACCTTCACCCCAAGACTAGCACACTCAGATAGTGCAGGTCATCCAATAAAAACGTGCAGTTATCTTCTCCGTTATTTGATCCTATTATCCTAGCTTTTTGGTTTCTGGTACCAATCAACAGAGTCTTATGAGAGCGACATGACTGGCTGTTGCAACTGAAGCAATTATTCAGCGGCGTTGGGGTGTAACTGCTGTACTCGGTGATGCAACTCTCTACTTTGCTGGTGAGCAGAGTTGACCTGAATGCAAAAGCGTAGGTCCTCGGGGAATGCAGGCCCCTGCTGTTGTCAGCAGGGATGATGGAACTCATAACGGAAACTCAACATGATCGACCAAACAAGATGATTATAAAGTGGGTTCATTATGACCCTCTATCATTTTTATTGCAATATTTTCCCCAAATACCTGTTCCAAACAGAGCTGAACAAATAACATCGTCAAGGGAAGAAGAAGTGGATAAAAAACATGATTTCGAACTTACAAGACAAAACCTTGGTTCCATGTGGGATCCAAAGTCTTATAAATCGTTGATGTGTAGGCGACCCGATTGACTAGGCGCAGGGTACAGTAGGGATCCGATTTACCATTGGAATCGGCAGCCTTTATCTGACGAGCTCCGATCACTGAGAACACATCATAGAGGAAGGGATAAACATGGTATATCGGGTAGACACATGTTCTAGTACGTGCTAGAAAGTAGAAGAGGACTTGCTGGATCCTGAGATGAGAAGAACGCGTAAAAAAGAGATGAATGAAAAGATACACCAACCTTTTGATTTCCAGACGGATGTCCCACCGGAAGAGTTAATAAGGTCACTGTTAAATATTTTCACTGGTGCCTTAACAGCTGTTACGTAACCAGCTGACCCAGCACCACAAAAAGGAAACCAGCTGAACCAAAAAATGGGAACAGCTCCTTCGCCTATCAAAGACACTGCAGTATATGACTTCATTTGCGTTGTTGGTAGTGATGGGTTGAATGCAAAATCACGGAAAACAGTCTACGAATGTTCTAACCGATTTCTTAAATATATGAACCATGCAGCCGGCAAATCTTTGAACGCCTTCACAAAAGGCTTTCATACGGTGAAATAGCATGCCTATATATAATGACTGATCAGCAAGCAATTTGTGTTCAATGACGTTGGCTGCCCGGATGATTGACTGACAGCTTTGTGATTGCTCTGTCATTGCATTGCCATTCCTTTGGAGACGTGGGTCTGTTCTGTTTATGTAGGTTTCGCCGATGCTGCATATGGCTTGTATGGTCTTTCATCCGCCAGTTTTCCCAGGCCTAGACAGAAGCAGTTGAAAAGTCAGGCGAATGAGATAACGGATTTGTAAGTGAACTGGGTTTGATCCTCCTCTGGTCGCTATGAAACTGGCAATTAAACGGTTCATCCCCACGCTGCAAAGCTGTCGTGCATCTCGAAGATGGCACGATGACAGGGCTTCCACCAGGTTTCCCAAACCTAGAGAGGAGCAGTTAAAAAATCAGAGGTGGGGCTCTAACCTCAGAGCTATCTCAGACTACCGGACTCTGTGCTGCCAATCTGCGTCCATCCCCGTCACCACCGTTTGAACACACTACGTGCGAGTCCGGGTTAGAAAGTGTGAACAAAGTTTCCTCTGTCTAGTGAGAAAATATTGAGCAACCAAAAAGGGACTAGAATATTCAGTATAGCACATGGACCAATAAGCATATCTTACCGACGACATGAGGATATTGGTGATGTTGACCGTTGAAAAAAAAGATACAACGAATGGCTCCAACTTGAAAAATTGAAACCAAGAGAGACCACCCTATACAATGGACGTTTTTGGGTTATCCGCTTGAGTCAGTGGTGGGGTTATTCCCCAAAAGTCCACCCAACGGAAGAGTCCATCTTGGTTGTTCTCTTAGGATGATCTCCCCAGAGTTCGAGAATTATATTTCTGATCGACTTCTAGGATTGGAGTGCGTTTAAACCAACTTAACCTGATTTATAACCATTACTTTTCAGTTTGACTATAACGGTGGTGACATCTAACCCATTACGGCGACTTCTGACACGAGGGGCCATTTTCCGTTGTTAAAATCTGGCGTCTGGTTACCCTTCGTGGCCATTCGGATAAGGCTGACCCGAGAATATAAAAAGTCTACAATTCCTCATTTCTCCCTCTGTTCTTGCTACTGAGTCCCGGAAGTTCCAACCAAAGGTTCATCTAGTTTCTTATCCAGTGTACATGTTTGGCTACAAATGACCCTACATTCTCCCGCCTTACCCCCGAACAAGCACTGAGTGACACACTTTCTTCTCTAGACAAAGAGGCTGAAATAACATGTTTGGAATATAACGGCGGCTGGTTGCTCACTAGAACTTCGTATATTTCAACAACAAAAAAACAATAAAAAACTTGTTGGAGCGTGGACATGTAGATTGGAAAATAACTAGATCTCCCCTTTTACTACCGTCACTTGAACACTGTTCGCCTACTCACCTCACTACTACTGTATTTTCGAAAGTAGTAGTCATATTTGCGACCAAATGGTGAAATCCCAAAATCGGGAGCGAGATTGTATAAGCCTAATGTCCAAAAAACAGTCAACAGTCTAGTAAATTATTTTTGACGGGAGGTTGCTGAAAACTCCTCGACAGTTCCCGATCACCGCTTTCGCCGTTCTTGGGGATTATCAGGTAGGCGTAGTCCCCCAGTTTTCATCAACTTTATGTTCTACTTGAACACCAAAGTGTACGCAACTGACGGACCGCACTCAACTTCAATCTAAGTTGGTTTAAGCCAACTGAATATATCGTTTATGATGTTCTTTAGCTAGATGTTCCGTACAGAAGGCACCCTGTGATTCGGTTGGCACGATATTCGAGATGTTGCAGTGTGTTTTCTTGACAAGACCCACCACTGAGAGAGTTATTGAAAACTGTTCAAAAGCCCACTACCCGTTTCACCTTTTCTGAGGAATTTCATGAATGGGGGGAGATTCAGTCAAGTCTACGGTTAACACCGATGTAAGTTGCAAACGAGTGTATTTCGCCCGAAAGGATAACAGTGTGTGATTGGGCGAAAGTATCATTTACAAGTCAGAGTTTTGCCCTTGCCATGTGTACACTTGATCTGTTTTCAAAGGATAGTCTTGGAATTTTTGCGGCTCGCTGTAACTGATGAGCTACCACTATGTTTCGCTTGGTTCGCTCCACTAACTCCGATTTTCTTCTTCGATTAGAGTGCGGGCCGGTGTCACGTGATGCACTGTTAGCTAGCACATTACAACCTAGTTGTTGAAGTGTGTTTGCGTTTATGTACTACTGGGCAGTGTTTCATAGCCAGAAAAACATTACCACTGTTTCGTTTGATAGAATAATCCCGCTATCTTAGTGGCATGACGATGTAAACTTGTCTGGGTGGGTTGCTGTACCGTGACAATACGCAAGAAGTGAATGTCTGGATTCTTGTTCGCATTCTTGATCGACCACAAAAGTACCGCCTAGATAAAAAAACATCCCAAATATGCCACTTTTGGTAACGCTCATCATGATCCGATTCGTTAGTCTTTTGTCTTGCGTTCGCATAGCAGAAGTTAGAGGGGGTAGGATTGTCGTTCTGTAGAATATAGCTGAGCGGCCACCACGCTGCAAATGTGGGAAGCACGTTTCTAAGTCACCAAAGGCAAACATCCGAGGTGTAGGTTGGCCTACTGCTGGAAAATGGATAGTTCGTTTTAAGTATCGCGAAGTCGATTTTTTGTTTGGCCTAGAGGAAAACGTTGGGATAACGGGAAAAATGGATCAGTCAATATCTCCTGTGCTGCAAACGGCAAGCAGGCGGAAAAACCCATGATATTGATACTCAGTAAGCAAGTTCTTCAAGTATCGCGTAGTAAAACTTGTTGACTTGTGACTTTGCGCTTTTTCGGGGGCATAATGAGAGCATCTGGGACCAGCTATACTCTTAAAAAAATATACATATCAGTAGAAAATTTTAAAAAAATTGCACAAAAGTTGACGGTTCTAGAAAATTGGCGCCAGACAAGATGGATGCAATGACATTTTTTTTCATCTGGAGTGAAAGTTGACCTGATGCGTCACGAAAGGCATAATTTCCCTACAGACATTTCTAACTGGTCAGATACCTTGTTTGTCGTTTAGGGGTTTCGTTTCATGCAAACAACATATCAGGCACTTCAAACTCCAGAACATCAAGTAAACGTCAAAAAGAAACCTTGGACTTTTCTAGACCAGTGTTTTCCAACCAAAGAGTTGCGAAGTCCTTTTTATGGGTTCTTGAAAGTATTCTTGTGGAAATTACGAAAACTATGACCGACACAACAGAAAACAACACAACAGAAACAAAACAGGACAGGATAGGACAGATAGGTTTGACCGAACTTCGGACTTTGAGAAATGATTCATGATCTGATACAGAATTCTCCTGTGTACCCATACCAGTGGGAATATTCCAACTTGCACGTGAGGATACCGGCAAAACTCCGAAATGAATTCATTCTACTACGCTACTCACAAGATTGCTAAAAACTCTCTAACAGTTCAGTACTACCTGTTTCACCCTTCTTGGGGCTCAACAGGTGGGCGCAGACCCTGAGTTTCTGTCAATAGTATGTTCCCAAATCGTACAGAATTTATATATATATATATATATATATATATATATATATGTCGTCGTCGTTCAGCTGTAACACCCTTCCGGTGCCTAGCTGCCATGCCACCCGAGGGAAGCACGAGGGCTGGGATACCGCCAGGTTGCCCAATCCTAGACAGGGTAAGTCGAGAGGCAGAGGTCGGGTCCGAACCACGAACCTTCCGGTCAGTAAATTCGCGCTGTAACCACTTGAGCCATATATAAAGCCTACATCAAGGCTCCTGTACGGACTAAAATACTGGTCTTTTAATTCCGCCGTTTATCTGAAGCAACTTATTTTATTTAGGGCAAGTAGGAACATAGTTATCACACTAAACCGAATGAAGCCCAAAGACGATGGATAGTGACAGATTCGGCAGAATCGGTTGAAGTGGTTTCCATGTTCATTCACGTAAATATCCGACAATGGCCTGGACCATAGCACCCCTATTGTTGACTCATTTCAGAACCTCAGTCGCTTGTGAAGACCAATGTGAAGTGATATGATTCCTTTCGACCGAGAGTAGTTCATGCAAGCCGAGAACAGAGTAGCTCACGAAAAATAAGTCGTTTTAACCGATTTCCTCTGGATGTACAGAGTGGAGTTTTTGTTGTATGGAAAATATGCAACTTTTCCGTCATCTAATCCCATAGAATCGTTCAGAAAATATCAAGCTTCATTTGCTTAGGCTTCGGATGGCCACGAGATTCCAGTGCCTTTGCTCGTTTCTGTTGTAAGCGACTGTCGTAGGCGTAAACCATGTCCAGCGCCTGAACATCTGAATGGGACCCTGACCAAATCAAATTTGCCGGTTTTAAAGTATGCGGTGTAGACAGATCACACACCGGTGAGCACTCGCAAACTGCCGGAAGGTGAAATCAGTAAAGTTTTTCACTAGGGTGACGACTTATCTTATTGAGTCGCGAATGGTTGGGTGTCAAATTAACAGCGAAACAACCTGAAACTTATGGAGAATCCGACAATCCGGTATTCGTGCAAAAAGACCGTGGCACGAAAATGGTGTAGAATACCACCTGAGCACCATTTTTTTGGAATAATGCAAGAAACCTCAAAGGCATCCACTAATCAAATACGTGAGTATCAAACACCAGACTTACCAAAAACATGTAACCACCCCACATCAAATCGATCTTTTATTGTGTTTCGAAGGCTCTGAAATAGAAGACAATTTGGTGTTGATTCTTATGCAAAGACAAAATTCACTGCCAGAAAACTATCTGACCAGGGACAGAAACTCACATAGTTTTCTGCGACCAAGTCCAGTAATTCTGATGATACTGGTGACTGGGTCGGTGGGACAATCACTCCATCTTCAACTGGTTCCGGGGGCCTGACACTTGCTTGGGAAGTCCGATAGTTAGAGGGGAGTGGTGAGACAGAGCTTGGATCCAGTGGCTTGCTAAATCCGGTCAAAGTGGCCAGGAGAACAACTTGGCCCTCGTGACCTTCGATCACGTTTTTCAAGGTGAAGCAATCAGTCCAGTCGGGCATCAGTTTCGCGAAATCTAGATAAGCACTGAGTGGGAACAAATAATGGGAGTTTGGCGGTCTTGCTAAGCATTCCAAATATGGATAGACATGGATAGACTCCGAACTGAAAATTGTTCATCGAAGTTGGCTGCGGCCAACTCCAATCTGCTTCAGCATATCTTACCCTGTAACTCATGGTTTAAGGAACTTCGAAGCCAGTCACGCAACCAACCAAAGTGTTGGAATTTTCAGCACGACATTTTTGCGATTGAATTTGACTCGCAAAACTATGATGATAACAATACTACTAACATACAACTCTCGACATTGAGAAAACACCAATCAAAACGTCTCCTCGGTGGGGATAATTTCCTCTAGGGGAGGTGTTGATTGGTGAGAACTACACTGCTCGCTTTTAGGGAAACAGAGTGTTCTAAGCAAGTTTTATGGGTACATTGAATACAAGTATATCAACGGTTAAGACCTAATGGCGTTAAACCTGTGACAGTCGCCAGGATGCAACCTAAATCCAAGATAATCCACCACATGAATGCATCCTAATTAGGATAACTGTTAGAAACTACGTAAACTGCATGCGCATCTTGTGTTCTGGTGTTATTATGCCCAATCCGTATTGTGGCATGTTCCAACTAGTGATGCTGGGTGGATTTATTATTATTGGCTGAGCCAGGTAGGATCCAATCGAGAAGAGCCGACTAATGTTCCGGAATTGTCTATCGCATTACTCGTAACATCAGCCATTTAACGTGCTAGCCAATCAGCCAATCTGGGCCAATGGTCTAAGGCTTCCTCCTAGAGAAGTAACTTAGCCATCCAGCGAACCAGAAAATCTGTTGACTTTAGTTTTTGGTGTAATGCAAGTAAATTCTACGGCGCAAACGTTTTCCTTTACAGGACGTCTCATCTATGCGACCCCCAAGAAGCTAAAATAATAGTCCCAAATGAAGAAATAACTCGACTTGTGTTGTACTCTATATCTTAAAGCATTCTTTGTAGAGATTTGATTTCACAATGGAAACATTTGATGTTATCTGTGACCCCCTTTGTTCGTTCGCAGTTATGTTTTGAAATTTTGATCGGTAATGAAAGTGAAGTTAGTGGGTGCTGAAAAGGCCAGGATTTTGTACATGCCTTTCTTCCTTGTCGGGAATCGTTGCGAATCTCTAGGGCGATTCAACCCCTTGATCCTCCGTTCAATAATTAAACCTACCCTTCGGACCCCGATGATTGAACAGCTGATCAGTGCGATTAACCCGTTCTTAGGCGTCAGTCTTCCATCTAAAAAGTCGTCACCCGAGGAAACAATCAACACGTGATGTGCATTTCTTGACCGAAAGATGAGTGAAGCTATAGACTTATTTCATTTTCAGGATGAAATTCCATTTGAAACTTTCTTGTGTTATTTGCAGCCGCTTTCGTGCTAATCATGAAAAAACGCTACAGTGCGCCCTCTGACCAGGTCAGCTGCAAAAACGGGTCAGTGATCATCTTGGGGGTCTTATCAGTGCAAAAACCGTTCTCATCCGCCGACAACCTTTCACACACACGAACTCTCTTTCGGTCTCGTAAGCGGACGAAAAAGACCAAATATAACCATTTTTGCGAAATACACGCATTTGCAAACCAATCTGGTTTTGAGGGAGATGCACCTGGAACCCAGCTGAATCTCTCGTTCGTGATGTTTTTAAGCAACTGAATGTGCTGCACTAGGCCGTCTCATGTTTCAGTTGGTACGTCATTCGAGATACCGCGATACATGTATAAACGTAATACACTACTCATAAGGTTGCTGAAAAATCTTCGACAGCCCACGACCGGTTCCTCCCTTCTTGGGGCTCATCAGATAGGCGCAGTCCCTGAGTTTCCGTCAATCTTATGTTCTACTTGAACCCAAATTGCTCGAAATTAGCGAAATACACTCATTTGCAAACCAATTTGGTTTTGCTGGAGATTCATCTGGAACCCAGCTGAATCTCTCGTTTGTGATGTTTTTTTTAACACAGCGAATAACTTTAAGTGGTGGAAAGAACTGAACCGACGGTTCTTAATAGATAGGCATCTTCATGTTGGTCGTATCATTAGATGTGTGTGAGAGATAACTAATAATGCATCATAGTTTTTATCGTTGCAGTTTGGTACCTACTTCCTTGGTGTAAACTCATCATGTCTGCTGAGGTAAGAATCACAGAAATAATTACATGACCATCAGCGTCGACCACTCTCAGTGTGAAAATTCTACTGCAGTTCTGTGTCATATAGAAGCCTTCGCTGATAATATAAAATACGAGGTTTTCTAATGGTTGATGCAAATCCTATCTTCAGCTTACCGCGGACAGTTAGATTCATGCGTGCGTATTGATTATGCCTGTATTAATCTCGTTCCGTTTTTAATTAGGTGTTGATTGTCCACCTGCCCGACTGTCTCGGTTGCAAATTGTGTGCAGCAGGGTTCAAACATTAACTCCTCACGTGACAGGTTATGTCGACACGTCGTACCAGGTCATGTGGACATCTATCAATCAGAACATCGACCAACAGAATGACCCAATCAAACAACCAATCACAATCAAGGGTCAGTCCAGATCAGCGGTATGCATCACTGACGCACTCAAAACGCTACTCAACACAAACACTGACGCACCTACACACGTGCTGGTGATGAGATGTTTGCAACCACATTGTCCAGCTCAGTGAACAAAAAACGACCACTGAGGTGTTGTGACATCTGCCCGGAAATGGCCCACCGATTGGCCTCATGAAAGTGCTGATCGCATACCTCAGATGTGAACACGATGTACATGATAAGTATGCATTTGCATGACGGCCAACTGCAGATAGAAGAAGCGAACAAACAATTTGGAGAACTTACCGTACTAATGTGGTATATGGATTCGTTGACATATCCCTGATCTCCACTTGCAGAATTTTCTTATCTCCTGTCCTTAATCGGAATTCGAATTCTTGGTGCCACGAGGGATGTCTGGTGTTTTTGATGACCTGGTATAAAACAATCAAAGAAGGAGTGCAAGTTGAATTTTCAGCTCATAGATAAAAAGGGAGGATTTGGGCACGGATGCGTGCAACTTCAAATTTGTCATAACGCCTCCTTGAGCCTGAAAAGGCTTTTTTTGTCTTCAAACGTCCGAAAACAATACCCTCACTGTTAGGACGATGAGTTTATGGTGGTGGGGTCAGCCAGACCTACATTTTCTGGCAGTTCCACAAGGATGAAACACAGAAAGCACAGCTGACCAAAGTTATGTAGGTAAGTAGGTAGGTATAAGGTATAAGGTATAACATAAGGCTGGTGGGAACCCGGAGACTACGCCCGCCTGACGACCCCCAAAAAGGTTAAAACCGATATCGGGTTGCCGAAGAATTTTCAGCAACTTTATAAGTAGTACGTTTTACAGAGAAAGATCACCTGTTTTTTTGTTGAATAGAAGTTGTGTTCGAAGGAATCAATCAACCTACCTAAGTTCCATTGTCTAATAAAAAGTGCTTTTAGTTTTCAGAACTTTCCAAGCAGTCCCTATTGTCACAAAACATCTTTGTACGAGGGTCAGGTTGTGTAATGGCTTACCGCGCTTCGAAAAGTGGTCCTTCCCACACTCAGGAGAGCCATTGGTGATGGAGGTTCGGCCACATCACTTTTCGACTTTTCTTCGTGCCCTGATGCATGCTTTTTGCTCGATCGAGCATGCTGAGAATGGGATCGGCGAACCGAGCCAGAGAATACTGTTTCCGATTTTTGCTTTGGTTCTAGTCGTTGCGCCCCAATCAACGAAACCACAAGTTTCGAGCGGGTGTACATTTGTTCCCAGTTCACGTCTGTAATGACCTTGGGCAAACGACTGATCTGAGAAAAAGGTAAAGGTTGCAGTTTGTTCGGCAACCGACCCGTATAAACCTCGAGTTTAGTACCATCGTAGAAGCATGCAGGCCAGGATGGTTGACGAAAGCAGAACTCGTTCTCATCAAGCCAGTCGTCCTCCTCCATCTCGTCATCATCAATTGCAGAGTAGATTTGTTGCGCGTAAATGCTGTTCATTTCCTGAGTAGAATCCGCATAGAAACGTGCTGCGTTCTCGCACCAAGAAGATACATCGCATCCATTCTAAAGGGCAATAGTACATGGGGGTTCAACTTCCAGGGTCAGTAGTCGTGTGTAGACATGACACGCTAAAGTGTAAAATACAGTGCTCACCACGAGAACACCCGTTTCGGTGAGACGGACTGGAACTCTAGATGTGGAACCGTCTGTTCCGGTACATCAGCAGTTCCTCTTGGTTTTTGGTGGTACTAAGCCTAGATGAAGCCAATGGATAAGCGCGTGTGACCGAAACCGTCACACGACCGTCAGAAATTCAGTGGAACCTCTCGGATTATTGATCGCTTCAGTAACCAATAGACACATAAGTAGTCATGTGTATGGACTGAACAGAGTTGTTGCAACTGTGTACTGCCGAGTGCTCCAGATTTGTAGAAAAAAGACAGGCAGCCCAATAATCCGAAAAAAATCACGTTAATTAAAACACGAAAAAGAGTTCCGGTTTCAGTGTCAAATGAAACCTTACCCTGACCCCCTGAATGCGCCAAGTTCCAGGGTTTTTCTAATCACGCAATCGAATAGGACTGAACTATTACGGCACCAAAATGGCAGACGCTTCGGCAGCACACACGCACACCATCATACGCTGAAGTACCACTCAAGCAACAAGGCGGGATGGGGGCTGGAGTCCAAAGGACACTCTGACAGGCTGAATTGAACGGATCAAACCACGCGGGTGTTTCAATTTAAGGAAAAATTCCATCAAATTTGACCGCAAGGAATGCTTAGATTGTTCAGCGAGAAGCTTAATCACGCTGCCCGTTCGCCATTGTGATTCCCGAACAAATGGACCCCACATCCGGACAAGACTACAAAAATGACTTTTAGTTTATTGATCTTTGAAGGTGGAATTGATTTTTACAAAAGCTTTTTGTCGTTTATGGTCCTCCACCATCCACGAGTGGCCTATTAGCATTCGATAGCTTCAAAGTTGGGTTCTTTTACGAGTGGTCTCGAAAGTGATCGGTTTAGGAGCACCGAAATTTCCATTTCTCACATGTTCAATGCATTCCTATGTTGGTACTAGTTCAAGACAGCTAACTGATGTGTATTAATGTATTAATGACTAGCGGAACAAACGTTAAAAGCCGATCGATCAAAATAACTAGCTTATTTTCTGGACTGCAAGCCAGTCGCCAACATTGTCATTCTCTCTTTCAGTGTGTTTAAAAAGTCTGATACTAGAACATGTGGGTCAGTCAGGTGGTCTGACTAACTAACTAACTAACCAGTCTAACCAGTCTAACTAACCAGTCACATGACTAGCTAGGCTAGTTGCACGCCCAACGCTGGGTTAGCCGTTATAAATCAGAGGTTAAACATCGAATTAGTTGAGTGAACCTGTGACGAGCAACCATGGCGGTTCAATTCGTCAGTGAGCTGGTTCTTGTACTGAGTACCAGTTCAGACGCAGTCATTATTGCGACATATTCAGCTGAATGGGTGACAGCTTCCAGCAAGTTCTTATGATAGCTCTCGTAAACATTACAAATGGATTCGCAGTCAGAGGTGCAGACGTTGAAAGAAGAGTTAGCTCTGTAGTCGCGTCTGGATTTCTACAATAGGGAGATGGAACAACTTAGCTGTTTGCTAACCGGATGATCTATTTTCCTGAGCTTGGTTGTTTGCTTGCAGTCGCTATGTCACCGTACGACGAGACACTGTCAGTGAGCGCTTGGCTAGAAACATGTCTAAACATAGTAGAGAGGGTGACAACAGGACTGAGGATGCAACTACGAGGGACGTATTTTCACTAACCTACGTACATTGGTGTGTGTCTGCATCAGTGCCTTATAAAGCACATATTGTATATTACGGAAGCCTCTTGTACCGTGAGGAATATCCTATGCCACGTGATCGGCAAAATATCGAGTTCTCACATCATCGCATTTCTTTGAAGTCTTCGTGTGACCGTCCATGACCTATTGAGCTTCGCGTTTTCCCTCCTGCCGACTATGTAACCAAGGTACTAAATGGGGGTGGTCGATAACCCTGACTTCTAATTCTTGAAATGTATCGTTTTTTCCTTTCACTTTTTACACTGACAGCTAAACACAGCCGTGAGATTCGTCCGCATCCTTTTGGTGTTGGCTGCGCAACATCATGCTAACTGAGTCCTGAAGGCACTGAAGTCTTACAATGTTTAGGAAGGAGTTAGCTGAGCGACCTTCCCAGTGTGCGTGATAGAAATCCACCAAACTGGCTCCAAGTTTACGGTACACATATGAAGAAAACAATGAGGAAACCGAGGACGGTTGCATTTGGTGACCTAGTCCCAACCGGAAAAACATTGTTACAAGAGCTGTGAATGACAACCGATAAGTTTGCTACATGTAATTCCACGCACATGTCAGTTTGCGTCCATCAGATTAGGGGATGAAGTTATACAAAATGCGTCGACAAAGTTCAAAGGTTACCGAAGAATGAAACAGGGAACCACAGATACACTTGCCAGAGTCTTTCGCAGCTATACCAACCCATTCACCCAAGGAGGAAAGTCTCGCAAAAGAGAATGGCTTCTTTGAGTGATGTGTCTAACGATGCTTAACACTACGGTAGTCACCGCAATAAGTACGAGAAAATCCTCTGGATGCATGGATCAGGCCGTCGACCGCAGTATGAAAACCACTGGTGTAAGACGCACTTCTGCGTTATCGATGCCTCCAAAGTGAGGTTACCTTCTGACAGAACCCACCAATCACCTTTCACAATGTTTGTCCGCTTTGAGGGACTGCTCTCGAACCCCAATACCACTCAGCGGAAGTCAAAAGCCAAAACGGTGATGGTATCAGAACAGTTAAGGAATGCGAAAGGTGTCCTCTCCTTATTAAAAGAATCATCCTACATCCCCCACGCATTTAACCTAATAAAACGTAATAGGCTTCTGAAAGGTACATTTTACCAACCAAATAGTCTTGTTGTCACTACAAAACCTAACCATCATGGGTAACAGGGACGCATATAGAGATAACCGGATAAAAGTCTTCAACCAAAATTTCTTTGCAGTGGGGTTTCCGCACAGAAGATCTATGGAGTATTGTTGAGACATACTGGTGCCTTCCTCTAGAAGGGTTTGGAACTTTGAATAGGCGCAAAAGCCATTACCTTGACCAAAGTAGAGCAAAGTTGAGAATTTAACCTTCGGAGGAGTAGTGGTTCTCTGGAACAGTGAATAATCCAAAACGCATAATGCATTTTGGGTAAGATACTCCAAACTAGGCCCGGCAAAGACATAGATGATATACCCATGGTAGATGGGTCACATTGCTTTGGGAGTCTGGTGATGACGGCCAGCAATTAAGTTCGACGACCCCGTAGCTGAAATATCGATTTTTTCACCACTCCAAGAATGTCTTCTACCAGGTTGCTGACGTCTTGGACCTGAGTATTCAATAGCTTCATGTTAAAAAACTAGCCACACTGACTGTCACCCACCATCCAAGGATGCCATATAGATAATTTTGAAGCTAGCTTATTCAGAGAAGCCATAAAAAATCATTCACGTTTCCCACGTTATAGTATTTGAGCGCTAAAGCCTAAGTGCTTGAAACCATAAAGATAATTTTGTCCTAAACTTTTCGTGTGGATCGAAACGATTGTGCAAGAAAACTGAAAAAAATTTGAGCGATTTGCTTAGTTTGACATAAAAACTATTAGGATTGATCATCTTAAACGAAAACAGTTGAAAATCAGCTTGTGCGAATGATGAGTCTGTTCAGATGGGAGGTCAGCTGATTATTGTGACCACGTGAGACCACGTGGCAGTCCCTTTTGACGCTTTCGTGGTGTATACTTTCCGCTAAGCGCCTCATCCCTATTGGGCTTCGGACTTACCTCCAAGTCCCGATACTCATCGCAACGTGGGACTGCGGTGTGTGCGTACTGCCTAGACCGCTGTCGAAGTACTATGGCAACTGTACGGGGTTGCCACGAGGCACTTGGGCAGTAGAACCAGCAAATCCCGGTCGATCTGTGTTACTTCCCTCCTGAGTAGCCGATCTGCCTGAAGCCAATTGCTATTTTGTGGCGGCTTGCTCATTTGATTGCGGCCCTACCGGACTAACCATAATGAGCAACTAGGCCAATGAACCTGGAAAAATCTCAATCCGTACTTTTCGCACCGTTGACTACTACGGCGAATTAAGTCGTAAAAGTCCGATGGGCGGTGGGTTAGGAACACGTGCGACTGGTATTTTAACATTACAAGGTCTAGCAGTGCCATTCAGTCAGTGTGAATCTTCCCACGCAAGTTTGTTTTATAAAAAAAGTATGGTAGAGGTCTAAAGAATCCAGTCAGAGTTAAAAAATCTCATCAATTACCAAGAACGGAAAATAATGGTGGACATGTTTCAAACAAAAAAATCAGCGGCAGTTTGTTGTTTCAAGTCTATCCGTAACGTAAAATACGGAATAGAATCAAACCACCACATTGGAAAACCGTTATGGTCAGCCACGGAAGCGTTTGCTTTGACGCGGAATCACAGTACTTTAGTATTTAGTGATTTTTTATTGTCAGTTGAGATTTCATCCTGTTGGTGAGACCGAAAAATCGAGAAGCACTATAAAGCTGTTTCCTCCTTATTGGGAATCATCAGCGGTATGCATCTCACGGAAAGCAAAGAGTTCAGAACCCGTGACCACCCGGCCAGTGGATGAATAACTGACCGTTCGGCCAAGAGCAGCTGAGCAGCAGTGTGACTAGCTCTCAGTTAGACAGGATGAAGCACGCTGATCCTTCAGTCACAGAAACCACATCACGTGACTGGCTGCTCGAGCGACGAGTTCTGAGACGGAAGATTCACTCGTCTTGTGAAATTATTCTCCCTTTGAGTCAGTCCCCGTCTTCTTTGCATGCGAAAACCATATACTCCTAAATACAACATCAACTTTATCCACCGTCCCTCTTTACAACGACCACCTCCCTGACACGGCGGCACGATCTAATGCATTAACAAACGATACATGGTTTTCTTTACTACGGACCTACCATCTCCCTAATGTGACAGATTATGCCTGTTTTCTTCGGAGTTTTTGTTCAGAAACAGTTAGGATAGTGTGCAAGACGTTTAGTGTCACTGAATGGCCCTGGAATCAGCAACTTGAATGGAGAATTTAGAAGCGTCATACCTGAAACAATAAACCGCCACGTTTTGAAAATGAAATATGGAGCGCGGAATATTCCAATGTTCAACGCGGAATAACAAATATTTTCTGCGTGAAAAACGGTACTCTCGTTGATCATGACGCACACAAATTACTTCGGAATTCTGATAGCCCAACATTTTGTCTAACACGGAATTCGAAGTTGAAAGTTTGTCCTCCGGGTAATGAGCCAAGAAATGATGACATAATCTCATTTAAAAAGGACCCTAATGGTAGATAGGTTATCCACTAGTGGAAGGAGGCCAACTGCATGTTCCCACAAGGCTTTTGAAATGACACTCACGTGTACTTTGAATGAGCCCCCTGTTGAACGTTCAGTGCTATACTGAACTGTCAAACATCCTGTATTTTTGCCACGGGATCATTTGAATTAAATGTCAGGCAGTACAAAAGCCCCTAATAACCTAAGCTTTTGTATGCTAGTGGAGAATAGATCAGTCAACCATAGGGAAAGTAAACTTCTGTCTGTGGTTAGGGTTCGGGTTCTGTGGCTTAGACGTGCGTTTGGAGAAGTCGATATAACTTGGTTCAGAGCAGCAAGCAGCGAGAAGCATGGTTGAATGACGAAATTACCGGGTCCATAAACAGTGCTACTCTCGTTCGATCCAGTCATTCAGTCACACATTTCAACGCTACAGAACAAACAGAAGGCAGTCAAAGGCAACAAGGAATCGTATTTTATCCACATTCGAGGCAATTGCCATTGGACCGTTTAACTCACCCCCGTATCTTGAGATGTGCCACACCAAGACACTTCAATAAGCCCTGCAATTGACCATAACCCCTTGCTCCAGTAACGCTTAATTACTCCCTACTTTCGTTGACCGGATGAGACTTTAACTGCCATTCTCATTGCTCAAAATTGGTAACGAACCCATGGTCCATCTATGCACGCTTTTTTGTTCCATTTTTCTGCCTTGACAACCAATATGATGCCAAAGTCTACAGATATCATTACATACTTTCTGATGCGGATTCTTAAGGAATTCTGTAGCAGCTATAATTTGTTTGTGTATTGCAAAGTACAATGAGAGCAGTAGTGCTCTTGTTTCAGTAGACGCAATATCTTGATTTGTGCCCTGACAAATTATACTACTCACAAGTGACACGTGATATCACACGGCCACATGAGACTACCCGGTAGCTATACTATCGAAACGAGTACAATCTAGCATGAGACAACAGTTGTTTTCGTTTCACGCTGAACGTGACAGATGTGACCTTCAAAGTTTCTTTCGAAACAGGGCAACTTTGGGTGAAAGTGACATTTATAGAAACCATTATAAAAACCGTAGTAATACGATATTCGCATACATTACTTCAACTCACACAACGTCGTAAAGTTCTCTGTGAACAAAGGACGTATAAATCAAAAGGGAGTGTGTCAGGTTATCATCCAAATAGAATAATTCGAGTTACCCGTAGAATAGTTGAAGGAAAACGACTGGGAGTTCGGTAGAATAATGAAAAAGAACGAATAAATCGCTTCTAAAACTATTCAAATATACCAGTCTTTCGGAACACGATTATTTTCCAGGCGTTTTCTGACCAGAATCCATGTAGGTTTAGAAAAATTAGGTGCCCACAATAGGCATTAGGTTCTTTATTGACGGCATCGTCACTATATTCTAAGTTTGATTGACAGTTCAGTGTCAGACGGCGTTTCTTACGAGTTATTCACCAATGGGAAGGATTCAAGTAGATCGGTGTACTCAATTGATGAAGCCTAAATCGACTTCCAGCAGCATTTTGTCATATTTTTTTAGAAATTATATTCCAATTTATTTCAACTAACCGGCGATATATCGGGAGACGGTCGTTTAGTTGTCATTGTCGGGTATTGGTAAGCATTCTGGCGATCAATTTTCAGCTGCTTTAGCAGGAACTGTCGACGATCTGCAGCCACTTCCAGCTCCGGCTTTTCACCCAGGATCAGGCTGAAAGTTAGCTCCCCAACCGGAGTTGCTTCATTGCTGTCCTCGTTCGTCAACTGGACGGAAAATTCCTGTAACCTACGGAAGTGGGGAAGAATGACTGAACGCGGTACCATTTTCGTATGACAAATGGCTACTCATTGAATTAATAAGTAACCAAAGTATAAACCAAATAATATGGAAAGTCTAAAGCCAAAACAGGATGGTGGATTAAAGCTCTGGGCAAAGTATTTCAAGAATTTTTGCAATCAGGTAAACAAAATAAATGAATCATCCAGCGCAGGCAATCAAAGAGCTCATACTTAGGTCGACTGCCTGATTTATTTTTATTACCAACACTATTATTATTATGTATAATTTTACAATGCATGGAACCGCGAGGAAATGTAGGTATGTGTAGGACTAGGTGGAAAAAAACAAAAGGAAAAGCGATGTTAGCGAGAGTCTCAAGGATAAAAGATAAAGTGATCTTTGGCAGCCAGTAATTGGGCTATGCGCATCTCAGAAAATGGTGCAGGTTTTTCTAACGTCTATATGAGACTGGGGTTAATAACTGTTACCTTTTTACCCCCGACCCCCACCCCTCCCCCATAGTTGCGCAAGAGACCAATTAATCTCAGCAGTGATGTATCAGTTAGACACTGGTCGAATCGTTTGTGGTTTATTTCGGAGAGCTTCTTAAGCGAAACTCTGCTGCGCCTGTCCGACACCGGTATGCTGCTATTTATAAACGGATACGCCTGATTCTCCAAAGCCAGCGGCCCTTCGTTTGGTGCCATCTCGCTCCGGCTTGGATCTAAACGTCACCCAAATGTTTTTTCTCATCAGCCTACACCAGTAACTCAAGAAAAAACATCCAGCTTTCAAATGGATGGTTATCAGTTAGCATAGATAGCACGCTGTACAGATTTCTACAGCGTTGGTAGTTCACCGACTGGTGCTCGTTCATAAGATAAACACAGTAGTTGAGCATGCATATAAGACTTACAATCTATCGGGTTCATGTGTGACCTTCGTTTCTGTTTGGCGGTAAAACCTGGGCAACATTTTTGGATACTCAAATGCAATAAAACTTTTGGGTTGCAAGGTGGTAGAGTAAAAATTTAGATCACGTCTCAAGAGGCCTAAAATAGGCAGACCCTTGCAGAACCCTTACTCACTGACTGGATCCCTCGCGAATTTGTAAAAATAAACCTACTGCCTCCTGAATTACTACTCTGGGCAATGTTTTCCAGGATTCAAATGTATACTGAATGAGCCCCATTTTAGCTGTGAAACGCTCAGGGCTGTTTATTTCATTACAAACCACTCATGGTATTCGTCTTGTCCAGTGCTAAGGAACCTATGCTCATAATTCTGATATAAAAGCAACAATTCAATTCACTTCAGTTCCTCAGCTATAAATCGTGTACCATAGGCACATTGGTTCCAGCAGCTACAGTTTCGATCACCGGAAAATGGGAGAGTGTGGGGCAAACAGCCAAACCTTGGAGGCGATGACATGTTCAGTTTGTTCAGAAATTGGGTAGCTACGCATTGAAGGCGGTAGCTTTGATGCACGAACGCCACTGACTGCGCAATTGGGCCATTTCTGCCAATGTCATTAACCACTAGTGATTTGAGTCCCGGGATCTCCATCCAGGGAGACGGCAGTTGCCCACCCGACTAAGTTTACTGGTCAGCGTCTTCGTACTTCGTTGCCGGGTCATACACCGTCCACCTATAGGTCACTTCCACTAAGCACAGGGCTGGGCAAAAAGAGCTCTGCGAGGTGGGCGGTCTTCTGGAATGCGGAGTACATGTCCTAGCCAATGTAACCTATGAAGTGTGAGTAATTCATCTATCGCGGGAGAGTTCCTTCTTCCTAAGACCGTCTGTCGTACGTCAGCATTGCTAATCCGATGTTCCCACCAGATCTGACCAATGCTTCGGAGACACCGATGGTCAAACACTGACATCTTCTGTATGTCCACTGCGCGTAGGGGCCACGCCTCTGATCCATAAAGCAGTATGGATCCACCACCGCAGTGTAAACTCTTCCCTTGACAGACAAACTCACGTCACGTCGGCGCCATAGGTGTCGGAGGTTGGCAAAAGCTGCCCTGGCCTTTCCGATCCGAGAAATAATCTCATCTCCAGCCAGTCCACCGGAACTTAGACAGCTGCCCAGGTAAACAAATTCATCTACCACGTCGATTGGCTCACCTACAAGCATGAGGTGTGGGTTTGATCCCACCCAGTCTTGTAGCAGCACTTTACACTTTGCAGGTGTGAATCGCATGTCAAACCGTGTGGCAGAGTTATTTCGGTTATTTAAAATAATTTGAATTTTTGAAGGATCTGAACCAAGCAGAGCAATACCGTCTGCATACTCAAAGTCTGTGAGCGAACGTCCCGTAAATATTTCGACTCCCGAGGTTTCAGAGGCAAGTGGAGAAATTTCAAGCAGCAGATCAATAACAAAGTTGAAGAGGAAAGGTGAGAGAGGGCAGCCTTGTCTCACAGCACACAGCATATCTCCGTCCACAAGAAGTACAAGGACAGATAAAGAACGTAAGACTTTTGCTCCGTACACTCTTCAGCAGCCCTTCTAGCAGATAATTTATCTTCTGATCGCATTTTGACCGCAATAGTTTGTTTTCCATCGGCCATTAGTGAAGTGTAATTCTACCAACAAACCCACCCCTGACATAACACCTGCAATAGAGGCGAATTATCTGCCGAAACCACAATCCGCCGTCCATTTAATATTACCATCCGAATCACCGGGGGAGAGGTGGCTCAGTGGTTAGAGCGCGAATTTACTGACCGGAAGGTCCGTGGTTCGAACCCGATCTCTCGACTTCCCCTATCTAGGCTTGGGCAACCTGGCAGTATCTCGACCCTCGTGCTTCCTTCGGGTGGTATGGCAGCTAGGCACCGGAAGGGTGTTACAGCTGAACGATTACTATATTATCTTTATCCGAATCGTCGACAGTGCGGCCCGAATGGTGACATGGTCTGATGCCATCAATGGCTGTTCTGGCGATGCTCTCAATTGCACGCTCTCTGCTTCATTAACCAAACCTTTGAAGTATTGATATACATGGGATCATAACTGGTCGGTTACGCTGTCTTAGAAACCACACCAGTAAGTACAACTTCGTATGTCTCATAATGTGTGTGTATGTGTAACTCCTCAGAGCAAGAACACCGCAAGATTTTTCACAGTGTTCTTAACAACTCATTGCCTGTTTGTGTCGATCCATTGCCAAGAATTTATTTATACTTGTGGGTTCTGACAGTTTAAATTAGCACCCATGGAATCGTTCGTTTGCATGGAGGATTGATACCTACTCTAGGAATGCTCACTCTCAGGACTGATTAGCTCCTAAGGGACAGACAATGTAGCAGTGGTGTCCCCACCATAAGTCATGGTGGTGGTAATATTGTTCCTAGTCACACTGAGTCAGGATAGGTCAGTAAATTTCCCACTCCATCTCTCCCTTCGCTCGATACACCGATGACCCGTAAGTAAAAACAATTAAACCAAAAAACAAAGGCGATTCCATACGTTTCCTTAACAATATGTCTGACAGTTTTGGTCTCACAATATGGTGAAGACACAAGATAATGGCACTGGCCTACTTCACTGCAAGCCCACCGTGAAGACCAAAACAGGTTTGACACAGTAGTCTAATGGAAGCTTCCACAATCCGATTTTGAGCAAGCGTCCTATGTGTACTGAATACCCTATTAAATATCCAGAGTCAGATATTTGTACTCGAATTCGGACATGCATTATGTGCAGCAACGGATGTGTCCAATAACAGACAAGCCAAAACCAGTCCAGCAAAGTACAAACTGTGAGCAGTAATATCGATTCCATTGCCACACGAGGCTGTTATGGCAGAAGCCACCCAAAAAAGTACTGTTTGAATCCTGATGAGTCACACTACATATAAGGATTATGAAAACTCTTCGACAGCCTACGACGGGCCTCGTCCTTCTTGGGCTCATCTTGTAGATGCAGTCTCCAAGTTTCCGTCACCCTTATGTTCTACTTGAGCACCAAACTGTACACAAATAGTGAAATACATTTATTTATAAATCAAGTTGATGTTCACAACAGATTCATCTGAATTGCAGCTGAATTTCTCGTTTATCCTGTACAAAAGCCGCCTTATGTTGCAGTTGGTACGATATTTGTTGTCACATTATATTTTCCCGGCTGAACATACTACTCGAAGAGCTTTCAGAAACCTTGTTAGTATTATTTTCCGTGAAGAAAATACACCGTAAATATCGTACCAACTGTTGCCCAGTCATAGTATACTTACAGGTTTCCATATGACGTTTTATAGAGAGAGAGAACCAACTCCAGTTATGATTTGTGCACTAGCCACCCTGTAATCTCTCTGCACTGAAAAAACTTCCAGGATCAATAACGAACAAAAACGGATGACGGAAACCCTGTACCTTTCTGAAACTGCGACACGGTTGAAAAGTTTCCACAGACCTCATTCACTGCCAGTTAGTGCTACAGAGTACTGCGTAGACTCACAAAATGATCACATGCTGCTTCGGCTCGGATCGAACATTTATTTACAGCCCACATATGTTTGAAAACGTTTTTGCCATAAATTTGAACACCGCTGTCTCAAACGCAATGATAGCGAATGTGTATTGATGATCGGTGCTGATTCATAAAAACAACCGTTTTAATCAGACGTTTCCTTCGGGATCGTTTTCGATCTCCTTTAAGAAGGTTGCATTAATCGATCGAGCCACAGCTGACACTAAAAGGTGGCCTCAATCGGCCGTCCTAAACACAATGCAAACAGGACAGCTGTGTGGGCTCTGGCTCAGATGTTTCCGTTGTTCTCGTGTTTGTTCAGTTTTTTGTTACTGTCTTTAATGCGGAAGATACTACTTCATGCAAACGTCAGATTAGAATTATCAAAATGGTTTTTAACAGAGGGATCCCTCAAAAGCAGCACCAAACCCAATTCGAGCTCTGTGTGGTCCAAAAGTTACGAAAAGTGGTTGCTTTAGCAACATAAGATTCCCACTGAATAAAGTATATGCGTGAACCACGTCGAAATAGTAGCATCTAACACTAGGCCCTCATCGATATGAACTATGAAACTTAAGTGTTCCGTGACCAGCTCAGAGGATTGGCGGCGCATCTACTGAGAAACTAACACACGTCGGATCACTCCTGCTGAAGTTTAGGCCCACAGTGTCAGGAAAAGTCGTACGTGGTTTGTAACACGCAGCGTGAAACAAGGACAACAATTAAAATATCACCAGATTACTTAAGACCAGAGAAAAAAGCAGAAAGTTTGTCAGGCACGAGTGTGAATTACGGACCTGACGGTTAGCCGCCCAAGACTAGGCAGTCTGGAGTTCAGTAATTCCCTGTAGGCCACATGAGCCGTATTTATCCATCTACGTGTCCTAACAAAAATCAATAAAACAGACAAACACTGATACTACATATTTCCAAAGTTTCAAGTGCCAACGGTTGCCAAGAGTGACTCACTGATTGAGGACTAAATTTTTGAGGGGCATCAGAACTCGACCAACATACTCGTCCTTTTTGAAGACGTCTTGGTTGTAGACACGCAGCTGGGTTCAAGCGAAGGTGGTCAAAAAATAGAACGGGGTGGTGAGTAAAATGTCTTGTAGAATAATGTATGATGCACCAAAAACAAAGTATCAAAGAGCAGATGGTGTGACACACGACACTTGATCATGGACACCTCACTTGTATCCCACCCCCAAATGAGACAGCTGCCCCTAAACGAGATCACTGCACCTAAATAGCGCGTTCGTCTAGTCCACTGAAGCCTCCCACACCTTTTAGGTCCCCCCGGAAGAAACGACTTTTGACCGTTTCTTTTTTCAGGTGATACCTACACAATGGAACTGGATTATGTAGGATATCGGTTCTCGGACTTTCTGTTCATCGCCCCTTACTTTAAATCTACTGCATAACAGTAAAATAAGAACATGGAAGAAAACACGCTCAATTATATAGGGCAGTAAAATATTACGAATCATAACTTAGAAGGGCCGTGCACCGAATTACGACTAAGTCACACAACAGACTTTCCGTACACATGATTTGGTGTGCGATCTTTCTGAGACCTGTTGCTTCCTTCTCCCCAGTGATTTCTATTGGGGACCCTAACGTTCACTCGGAAAAATTCATGAATGTGGAATCTGCTTGGAAATTTAAAGAAAAGCAAGTTTTTTCACGAAACGAGATACTGAAAACGCAACCAGTTAGAGCCAAACTGTCTTGACCGTCCTGAATGAAATTCACATACACTATCATCCAAAAAATGTGTGTGAACTTTCACCATTGGAATCCACATGAAATTTGTTCACGTGGGTTGAACATATACCTTGTAGTTAACCTTATTTGACGGATTCCTTGTAGGCCTCTTGCTACTTGGTTACATCAGATGAGTTGTGCTTTGAACCGGCTCAAAGTAGTGTGCTCGTCCAATTCCTACATCGACCTTCCAAACCAAGGTCACTTTGGATTCCCACTTTTAGGCCGTCTAAAATAACTCTTACTATTCAATGCCATATCGCAGATGGGTTTCCAACCGACAGGATGTAAAGCGAATTGCAACGAACCAAGGGCACCAAGCTCACCTCGAAACATTGTTCAGAAGGCCAATTGATGTAGTTTTATGCTTGGAAACATAGGTGGTATAATTTACTTCTTACTTACGACGTCAAATGATAGAAAAATCTGAGTTTGAGCGATCAGTTGAATTGTATGGTGGACACAGTGTTCTGGGTTGCTGACGTTCACTACTGAGGAGGTTGCTGAAAATTCTCTGACCGGTTTTTGCTCTTCTTGTGGCTCATCCGGTAGGTGTAATTCTCGAATCTTCATTTATCTTATGTTCTACCGGAACACCAAATCGTACAAAAATACCTAATACACTAAAGTGAATTCCAGTTGGATCTCTAGTTATTAGCTTAATGCTCTTTTCACTGACAACCAATTCATCACAAGCCTAGCCAGGTGCTGTTGACTAGTTTCTGTCCTGAAGGGATGGAGTGTTTGTAATGTTCCTGGGAAAACAATTCAGAACTAGGTTCACAGAACCTACGGGGACATGGGTGTGCACAAAAACCGATACATTCTAATGATAAACTAAGTCCTTTGTCGGTCATCAGGCTCAGATCACCACGGCGTGTTTATGCACACTCCGTACGGTACGTCGCACGACAAGTGGATGGTGCGCGTGTGATAAGCCAAATCAACTTTCCGGTAAATGGCTCAAAGATTCGCCGCAGTAAACATTTGTCCCTGCTGTCGTGTCCCTGTCCAACGTCGCTCTTTCGCTTCTTCATCCTTGAGAAACTGATGTACAGTGACGTTCGAAGTTACAGTGACCATAAATAAACGAAAGTCGTTCATCCTGAGTTAAGCAAAGAAGTTTGTGGCCCCTGTTTATGAAAATCAGGCAGTATGTATAGGCTGTGCGACTTATCTCAGATCACAGAACTGAAAAAGGAATGCACAGTAGTTTCACCAGATGGTACAGTCAACAGCATAGCGATGGGAGACTATGAAATTGACACTCTGGCACAGTGTGGCAAGGATGAAATCAGCTGCACAATAGAGTTTGTTGGTTCCAGCTATTACAGCTTCGGTCATCGAAAAATGAGAGCATATGGAATGTACAGCCAAGTATTGGAAGCTATTGCATATTCATTTGGTCTGTATAGAATTATTCATAAAGCGCCAAACTGATTGGCTACAATTTAAAGCCGACAGCCTTGCTGCAGACGAACCATTGACTACCTGACTGAGTCACATCGGCCGGTGTCGTTAGACATCGATAAGTAGATTCCCGGGGTCCTCATCCAGAGAGAGACGCCAGTTATCAGCCGGACTTAATAAACCAGACTATTGCCTACGACAAACTGAACAGTTCCCATGTCGGACTGTAACCCTCACCTGCCTAGAGGTTCATGAGGGGAGCATTGTTGATGCTACCCAACAAGGTGGCAAAGGTCGACTTCAAACACAAGAGGATATCTTGAATGAAAATTCCCAGATCACTCAATGCCGTCGACGAGGAGCGCCAGGTGATTCAAATCAAAGATTAATTAGTTGCTATGGGGACAAAAAATCTCCATAAAACACTAAAATGAGAGAGAAGTACAAGGAACACAACGGACGTTTGGGTTTCAGTTAAGATCCTTATGCCGAGATGGTTTCACCTGTTACTTCCCAGTTCACAGAGGGTAATCAGATTGAGGGAGTGAGAACTCCGCGATGGAGGTAATGGCATAATCATCGACGCCACATGGGTCATTTTGTCTGCTATGACAAAGAGTGATGAAAACTCCGTATTGAAGGCGATAGCTTTATGCCAGACGGCTATTGGTTGGGACGACCCAGTCTGTCAAGGTCACTAACCATTGATTTGTCTTGTCCCCCGATTCGCTAGGAGACAGCACTTATGAAAGTGACTCAATTGACTGGTAACAGCTTTCGTGCTTGATTGCCAAGTCATAGACTTATCACTTCTGAGTTGTCTTCTCTGATACAAGACTGGCTGAAGAGAGCTGTACTAGGCAAACAGTGCTCTGGTGTACGAAGTACATGGCCAAACCAGGGTAACCTATGGAGCAAAACCAGCGTACTTCAGCATTACTGACGTGATGTTCCTCTCAGATCCTCGCAATGCTTCGGAGGCACTGCTTGTCAAACTAATAGGGTCTTCCAGGATCTCTCTGCAGCGCTCACGTCTCTGTTCCATAAAGTAGGAGTATATTGCTCCTTGAGGTGTTAGAGACAGGTGAAGAGGAATCGCGTAGCATATCCAATACGAAATAAGGGAGGAAGGGTGGCAGAGAGCAACCTTCTCTGACCTCAGTGGATGTGGTGAACTCAGGAGAAAATTTGCTTAGAAAAACGTGCGTCCACGCGAGAAAGCTTATAGAACCTTTATAAGGGACAAGAATTTAAAAGGAACACCCTTTATGGCCAAACAATGCAACAGTTTCTGACGATGAGCGGAGTCGAAAGCGGGTTTGAGGTCGCGAATGACGACCACTGCTGGTCATCGAAAGGAATGGCGTGATCCCAACACTTGTCGCAAAGTGAATGTATAATCTGTCTCTTGAGTCTGATGATGCATCAACCTGCGTAGGATAATACCAGGGAGCACATTGGAATCTGTGGCAACTAGGATGATGCCGCGATAGTTTCGGCACGACGTTTTTGCACCCCTTTTGAATGCATAAATCACCTTCGCTATTTTTTATCCCAGATATTTCGGGGTAAAGTCACCAGGATAGCCACGATTGGCTCTCTACCGTCTTTAAAGAGTATGCGATGCAAAATAGGTGTTTGTTGCGCTGAACCGCTGCAACTGCATTCTGGACTCCAGTCGGCGATGGAGGATTGGTATCGACCTCCCTGTCGGATTCATTCGGTCCTTCCAGAGGTCGATTTGGTGGGAAACGGCTGATTTGTTTTTCGAAGTGTTCATCCCGTCGTTAAGGACGATGTTCTTCTGAATGAACTGACGTCCAGTTCTTTCCGAATATAGTTTCACTAACACCCAATTTCATCGGACCAGTTAATCGAATTGGTTAAAACGGTGCGATTGTTCCCCGTCTCAAAGGGATTCTCCGTTCCTCGGGCTTTTGCGATTCACCAGCGCTTTCTCTCAAGCCTTAGACACTCCATTATTTGGCGTTTTAGGGATCTGCGCGCCATCATAATCGTTCTTTGCTAGTATAGTTTTCCTGGCTTCAACCAGTACTGTTGATCGTGACGAGATCCAGTGTTCGTTGGAGCGTGCGGTGAACCTTGGGTGGAAGGTTTCAGAAGCTGTTGGAGTCGCTTTTTTCGCCTTTCTCCAATAGTCATTTAAATCACCACTATAGCCATTATGTCCGTCGGGTTTTGGAAGCTTCTGGGCCAACTGAACTCGATACTGTTGAACCAAAGAGACACTTTACAAACGATGAACTGAATGGCTTTGCATCAACCGGCGCGGTCCACAGGGTATACGAGTAGATACACATGCCGGCACAATTCCGTAACCGGAGTCCAGTGCTGTACTCCAAAAGCTGTCCACCGGTACCTGACTGCTACATGGTTCAGCTGAACCCAAGGCTGGTTTGCATTTGGTAACCTCCAAGTCAAGGTGTGAGCGCTTGTGCTGAAAGTTTGCGCTGGCTAAAAACAAATGATGTTCAGCTGTGTGGTGAATGACAACCCCCTAATCGGTCGCCGAAATAGCTTACCTCATTGTTTGTCATCTGACCCGGGCATTCATGATATATGTACTTCTTGCTGACCGAAACAACCTTGGCAAACCTCGATAGAAGCTGTCTTTCTCAGCCTCAGAGCTGTCTTCTGTCGGAGCGTATACCGACAATCAACGAAGACCATTTATTGCATCGAGGTGTGTTGATGCTAACTGAGCCAGTCAACTGAACACCGCGATGACGACTATTTAATGGAATCCAGTAAAGTTCACTCAAAGCTGGAGCTCAACACAACTCTCACATCGTAGATACCACGAACGACTGAATTACAGGATCACCAGACACTCGAAGAGTAAAGCGTGAGAATGGTTTGAGGTGCATGACCAAATTGGAGGCTTGTTTGCGTGATTCGGCGACAAAGCATACATTGATCGAAAGAGGGAACAAGGTTTGAACAATAGCCACCTGTTACCCAATTTTAGAGAGTATGGGTGTTGGAAACAGTATTGTTTAACAGACCTTGAATTCAATGAGGATATCCATGGATCTATATTACTGGGCAAACGCTTAAATATTGGGGCAACGGTTAGGTGATTAACAGCCAAACGAATCAGAAGGACTTCGATGAGGGAGGTTTGGGAAAGTCGTTGAGTGGAGAGCTGCAAGGGTGAATGATACTTCCTGGTCGCCCAGGCCGAAGAAGGAGGTTTGGTTGAGGTAACCCCACCTTAAGACTTTGACTCAAGTGTCCGGCCCACAAGGCAGTGGAAAAAAATGGGTTTTTTATAAGTTGGAACTGCGAGACAGCCATTGCTAGAGTTTTATTGAGGAGCCCTTCCCGGAGCCAAGGAATCAAAAGTCCGATCTACTTGGCTGTAGGGGGTTAGCCTGGTATAAGGGTGCAGGGAGTAAGACATAGTTGTCTAACTCCTAGTGAGGCTGTGCACAGTAGGTGCCTTCTGAGCAGCACCAGTGTTTAGTTTTAAAAGTATGTCGACCGTATTGAATAATGCACCGGCGGTCCCGGTCAACCGTTGGACGATCGGAGTATGCGGTTTTTAGGGCCGACATTTTTTAGTCTGTCATTCCTCAGGGGAAAACAACATCACCACTCCCATAAATATGGACATGCTGGTTGCCTGGAGGGAACACCTCACTGTCTTCACGCTCCTATCATAGAGGAATTAGGATTTTACCCCCAAACCGCCTCGCAGTACGTGAAATCCTGAAAGAGAGCCTCCCTTCTTGAAAGCTTGGTAGTAACTGGCGGGAATTCTGCTTCATGCCTTTCAGGGCAGCGATCACCTTTCGGCTGGGTCCCTCCCAAGGCTGAGTTTGTGCAACGTACTCTATGTCTGCAGGCCAAAGGTTGGAAGCGACTGCCTAAAACTTTAATCAACGTTAAAATACACAAATCTGAAAGCCATATCGCTGCCAGACGATATCATCAGGACAGTTTCGTTATGGCCTCCACTGCCTTTGTGTTATTCCGGATCTTTTCCAAAGCAACCAGTCGAACAAACTACAAAAAAAATTCGGCTAAACAGCTGACTTAAGAGTTGATGGTATGCTCGCCACTTGGGCGGATGCGTGTCAAGTCATTTTTCGATATTCTATTGAACTTATTTGACGAGCATTATGAGCGGAATACACTTGATAATCAGCAGGAATATTGATTATACAAGGGAGTTATCTATCTGAACTCGCCCAAACGTTATTGAGGAAACTATGTTAGTTCAGTCATGGGCAATTGCAAACCAGATATAGGTTTATCGAACGGAGTTGCACGTGTGCTACCGATCAGTGGTGTACGCTTGGAAGTGGAATTCGAGGAGTTACTTGGCCGTATACTTTACTTCACTGGGAGGGGGGTGATGATATCTCTTCACGTCAGACAATGTACACACAGTGCATACTGTGAAACCCCCACATATGCTTCAGTGGTCCATTCCAACACTGGTCACCGTGTGCAGATATCGATCCTCGCCATTGTAGGACGTCTAACGAATTCGGTGCAAAGCGAAATTAAGCTTTTGCCACCTTTGGGTTTGGGACCCAAGCAACGATACAGAGTGAATTAGGTTGTATAAAGATACCGTTTAGCTGAACCAGGTCGATGAGTTCAAGATAAGGGCCTTCAAACTGATTGCAGAACTTATGGCTTTTGCATGTTGGTGAGATATTCGGCTGGCTTACGGCACAAACGACAACAAATGAAAAATTTGTGTGACGAGTTAATGAAGACCAGATATCTGAAAATATCCGAAATGAACTGATAGCATGGGTTTCTATAGCTAGCAGCAATATCGAAAGATTGAGGGACGAGATGGCAGACGTTTAATTAGAGCAGTCTAGAACTAAAAACTTGACTTTACAGCAAGACTAGTGAGGATTTCTCACCTTCCAGCTCCTTTTTAAATGACGCCTTCCGGTAGAGTGAAAGACATCATTAACACTCATGTGCGGCCACCAACAGTGAAGTTAAGCATCATCACCTAGTGCCTTATTTAGAGAATTTTACCAACCAAAAAGTGTCTCAGTAGAAAACAACTCACTCACTTCAATGGGACATCCCAAATTGTTGACGATGAAGAAGACGGTTTGATCGTAGACGGGGTTGCGATCGTTGAAGACGGTTTTTGTTCGTCGGATCCGTTTTCCCCGATATTTCACTTTGACGTACGAATCCGATTTACCTAGAGATTGCCAGAAGAAGCTTGAACTAGGATATGAGTAAGTGGGACTGAGAAGTGCAGTAGACTGTCAAAGGCGAGAAGGTCAAAACAAGATTTCATAGAGCCTTCTGAATGGAAATCATGTGATTCCTAATTATACAGAGACAACACTGAATAGCTGTTGTTGTGAAACGCAATAGAGCTGACAAATTATAACTATGGATGGTATCCGCAATCAATAAGACCCTACTAAATAAAGACGAATGGACGGGATTCACAAGTCTACCCGTTCGCCTGATGAACCAACCTTGAATTCCTTTTACCAAGAGATTTCGAGCGCATTTCAAATATAACCGAAGGGACCACAAGAAGCCGTCGCGTGGAAGAAGCTGGGTGAAAAAGAAAGTAAAACAGATTAACAGGGCTTGTTGACGCTGTACACTTGTGGTGCTTGCTACTGGACAGAATGTCAGTAGCTCAGGCAGAGTAGATGGTTTCTTCGCCTAGCTGGGAAGTTTGATTGCAAACGTTTCATTGCCGTTGGAGGTGACATCATCATTGCGTTGTTAGTGAGCGGTCTGATGATGCCAACTCGATTGGTGATGGGACCTTTACAACCAAACTGCTCAGCTCACAGAAATAACCAACGACAACTTCTGGTGAACTACAGAGGATGGAAAATACCATGATTAAGGACGAAGATAATTTGACTAGAAAAGCGCGGTCACGATCCCAGTTTGAAAAAGTTACACGCACCATGGCAAGTCGAAATGACAGTGACTGGAGCTTGGTGCAGTCATAAGATTTGGATAAGTGCTTCATACTTTCTGACCACCAAGCAGTGCACCGAAATTTCGAAGTGAAACTTGGCAGTACAGTGATCCATCACGAGGTAGGAGGACATTCGGTTTCTTTCTGCAATGAACTTATCTTCGGAGGTTTCAGCCTAACGGGGATGATGTACCTGACTCCTGAAAAGCTGCTCTAGATGGTGATCACTCCGTTTCGAGGTAGTAAGCAAAACTTTTGCTCAGCGTGCATAAACAACCTGATCACAGAAATGGGAATCAGAACGCAGTCTGATCCAGAATTTCGCTAAGAATTATGTTGGGGAATGCAGGCACTTCGGCATACCCCTCGGCCGTATACGATTACACAGGCTAAAAAGGGTAAAAATGAACCCATCAGAGCAGTACTGATAACTAATAACTAATCGTTCGAGGGGTCTGGCGTTTTGACACAATAACTCAGCTTTGTTCAGCATGTGCTTGTATGGTAGTGCTAACGTGCCCGCATTGCATGTGTCTCACATGTCCGACATCCGGAGTTTAAATCCGGGCACTGCCGGGGATACGCAAAGCGGACGAGCTCCATACCTTCTCCAAATTCAGCTGCAGAAGTAACACTTCAAGAGCGGATAAACTGATTTCACGCAGCGTCTAGCGATTGTCCAGATGGTTTTCAATATCTCCTCCTCAGGTCGATACTTATCCAAATTAGGTGGCAAAGGTAAGTATTGACCCAAGGACGAGATCCTGAGGCGAGTTACCAATCACTTATTTTCTACTGACTGGTTCTGACTATGAAAAGCAAACCAGTGGGTAAGGTACCAATGCCACATCAAAGTGAAAAACAAGTCCAATGAGTCACCTAACCGTCATAATAGTGGCACATTACCATACAAAACTGGTCACTTAGGAAAAAATCCTCGGTACAGACTGATTCTGCAAGTATTTCTCCTGTTCCAAACTAGCGTCTAATGACAGAAGCTTGGGTAGATGTCCTTTGCTCAACTTGGAAGTCAAGATCTGAAAACCGGTCATCTGCTGGCCATGGGTCTTATTTTTTGGCAGCATAAGGCCTCCTTGCAAACAAGACCACTAACCGGTACTAGATGAAGTATGAGGGGTCTAAGGAACAGTCGGAGGGACCAGGTACCAAATTTCACCTCAGATGTAGAAACTCCCAGGTGTTGTTGAGTCAAGATTTGAATGCATCAGTATGTTAATCGTTCTAGCTTGTTGAATGCAGTAAACTGTTGTGTTGTACAGATATTGTATGAGAGGTTTTGATATACTTTACTACCGGACCCTCGGGAGCATTATGTGTCAACGGTATCTTCGTTTGAGCCACTGTTTGGTCCCTAGAGAAACCCATTGTATTACGTGAACTGTTGGTGGAGGCCGGGTCACCGACTGCTCGTGGTGAGTCAGCAAATACGATTTGCTTTTCATCAAGAAGAATAAGTTGTCGCAGCGAAACAGCGCAGCCCAGGTAGTGGATGGGGGCGAATCACTTTGTACGTGGTTGTAAACCCAACGGGAAATAGTCAGCACCATGGAACTTCTTCACCGGACTACCTAGCTTAAGTTCGTTGATTGTCGTGGTTGAAAAACAATGCTGTGTCAATCCCACTGATGATGTCCCGCACCAACATAATTTCTTTATTCGAATGCTGCATGGAAACATCACAAACGAGAGATTCAGCTGGGTTCCAGTGAGTCTCTCGCAAAACCAAATTGATTTGCAAATGAGTGTATTTCTTGAAAACCATGTTACCCCCGACAGCCTTCTCGGGGAATATAGGGCGACTTTGCGATAAACCCCACCCGTCTCACTTATTTCCACTACTTCCCAGGGATTCTTTTGTACGGAGGTATGGCACTTAAGCAGCATTCACTACTACTGGCGTACTGCTATTGGTAATAAGGATGAGGTCCGTAAGTGCACCCGGTCATTATGATACCCAAGTTCAGCGCATCGTTGCTTCCGGCTTCCATTCAGATCATCTCGTTTAGTCTTTAGAGGTAACTGAAAGTGGAAATACTTTGGGCGACCGTACAAGGCAACAACAGCCCCCTTTCTACATTCTCGCATTTTTTCGATATAAGTTTAGTCCTGCAAGTGAAACCAAGATATACAGAAAAGCCGAGAAGCACTTTACAGCTGTTCATCCTTGCTGATACTCGTCCGCAGTGTACATCCAACCTCCAGGGAGTTTCAAATCCGCGATATCCAGGCCAGTAGCTCGAAGACACCAGAGGATGTTCAGCTGTATTCTGTCCGATTTCGAGTTGATCACATTGCTGATCAGGTGCTCTTTACCAAACGGTTTAGTCTTCAGCATACTGACCTGGAAGTCGTGGGTTCGAATCCTCTCGGAGATGCGCGAGATGTGCGCTGATGATGATTCCTAAAAAAGATGAGACAGCTCTACAGTGCTTCTCGACTTCTTGGTGAAAGATCGATTAAAAAATCCAAAATCCACTGACACTTTTAACATTTACATTTCATGATGCACTCGTTTAAGAGCGTGTCTCGCTAAGATGAAAATGACTAAATATATGGATGACGAGTGTGGGACTTGCTTGAGGGCCTAGGATTCGCTGATTCGCATCGCGATACCATCTGTCCAGATGGTTTGTCCGAAGAGTACATGATCGAACACGTGGTCTTATGAGACATCTCTCGTGAATGGAGCACATCTGTATCCTGACGATGGAACTTTCGCAAGACAGCTGCAATCTTGTAAGTCAACAGTCAGGCATTGTGTTCTCATGTGACTTATATATCGGTGATATGCCCCACCACTTGTGGAGTCAAAAATTCATTTCACTGGGTCTCTAGGGACGCGTGATCAGACTACAGTACGGGCTTTATCGCTGTACAGCTACGAGACTTGTCCACTTCGGGCGGAGGATCTGAGATACACTTAGGTCTTTGACCACCGATCTCCCAGAACTATACCTACAATCGGCTGAGACCAGCGAATTCACTATAAGGTGGTCATTAGATGTTTTTTTGGTGAAGCAGAGGGTACTTCCCTCAAAGAATGAATCCACCACTGTGAGCTAGAGTGGTTTGACCATAAGGTAAGTACGCCGAGTTGACGCCTGCCGAAATGAACGCTGTTTTCCGTGCCTTATTCGAGGTGGAGAGAATTTGACATGACAGAAGGGAATGAAAGATGTAACGAAAAGTGTGGGCAATGTTCATGCTGTTCATGTGACCCTCCGTGTATGACGGCTAACCAATATCAATGGCGTTCAAGCTGTCAGTTTCTATCCCAATTGTTTGATTGAGTGCTCTGGGTTTAGACACTCCGGATGTTTGTGTCAGGCTAAACCTAGGTCCCCTTCCCCATCTCTTTCTTCTTTCGATTATAAGGCTTTATTGAGATAAATTTACATCGTTTTACGGCAGTGTTCGGCACCAGTATTCTCATCTGATGTTTCTGTCAATGGTGATGTCGTTGTTGTTGATGATGATGGCGATGATAATGTCTCACCCGTCACACGTATACTACCCAGTACAAAGTGTGGTTCATGAAGCCGGTGCTACTATCTACGACGGCCGCTGAAAGTCTAAGTTGCCCACTCATTTCACAAAGCAGACACCACTATATTCCAAGTAATTTCTTCCCGATGTCATCAGCTAGTGTGGATTGACAGTGAAGATAAAGATTCAATCACACGATTGAAAATAACATGACAAAACAGGTGAGTGAGTGCCGATCAAACTTAAACCGCTAGTGGGAAACGAAATATGTGCTTTTAGATGCATGTTTCAGGTCGGACCAGTTTTCGGACGGAAAACCTTGCCTAAAGGCTAATTGGTCCAAGCTGATACAGTTTCGTTTACCCGGAATGAGGAGAATTTCGGAAGGACACCCAAACATTGGAGGCGATAGCCTAAAGAGTTCAGCGACTTTGATTCATTCTACTTGACTCACAGATGCGAAATCGAGGCGAATCGGTCGACAACCACCTCAGTAAATTGTAAGATACCTTCAAACAGGAAAGTTTCGGTTCGCAACAACACAAAAAATAATTCCTTATCAGCTCTCGACGTATCCATCTTGAATATTAGAAATTAGTCATTCATGAGGACAGAACTGTTTAACTTTTAGTTTCGTTCACATTTGTGTTACCTTCGTCTCGGTTTTCCATGGTTATCGTTGTTAGCTGGTGCTGACTTTCAACGGAAGACTCACTTCTTACTGTGCTTAAGATAAATACTGGACAACGGTTTTACTATTCGGATCGCACCCAATTTCCAAGTCTTTATTCAAACAAACATCTCCATGTTCTCCTTCATTTATAGCCAAAGGATTTAAGTTATACAGTGACAAATTTAGAACGCATTCGCCAGCTCTCCGCTTCAACCGTAATATAGAGATAAAAAAGATAACCTTTCGGCTGTAACACTCTAGCTGCCATACCACCCGAAGGAAGCACGAGGGCTGGGATACTGCCAGGTTGCCCAAGCTTACATAGGGGAAGTCGAGAGGCAGAGGTTGAGTTCGAACCACGGACTTTCCGGTCAGGAAATTCGCGCTCTAATCACTGAGCCATCTCGCCCCGTAATATAGAGATATGTATGTACGGAACATTTACAACAAGGTATTAAGGTTCTAGGCTGTAGTTGCTGCGTTTTTTTGCATACTGTACGGCATGAATCCATACCTGTCACAATAGAAATTACGGACATCAGACAATACCTTTAAACCTCGTGTTGTTTTTTCCCATCGATGCTTGTACTCTCGGTAGCACCTGGTGAATGGGGATGTGGGTATCGGGTTCTTGATATATGACTGAGAGATAAAGTTCAAATTCACTTAAAAAATAATGGATTCAGTGAAAGTTGCTAAATATTTGGCTTTGGTGACTCTCGTCAATGCGCAGTTGGATGGGTACCCAACCCAACCGCACGCTGAGCATGTTCCTTAGATTAGTGACAGAATGCTTGCATTGCTTTGCCCAGTGAACAGAATGATAACCAATCAGTGCATCCGAGCTACCCATATTCCCAACACTGTCAGTCTGATTCTTTCATGTTGTCCACATAACTCAAACTGTCATCGCTCTTCAGGGGCGCAACTTCAAACCCTAGCTATACATTAAAGGTCAAATTCTCCACACAAAAAATACATTCTTCCGATAAGACGTAATTGCTCTGAGGCTCTGAGGTAAGCAACCATTTCAAAGCTGGCAATGATATGGACGTAGAAAAGTATGCCTGACATGGTTACCTTAGAAAGTTAAACCGCACCTCCTGAATGTACACATGACATCCCATGTCTCTTAGAGGTAACTTTCGCGTGTTGGATCATCCTTTTTTCTGATGGCAACACTTGAAAATGATTTACTCAGGTGCACTTTCCAACTGGTTCAACGGTGTTATGTGACACTCCTGTCAGTGTTTGAACGAATGAACCGTTATTAACGACTTCTCTCCACCTGAGTACTCAAAAGCTAAACTCATTATTTTTGTGTATAGTACATAGAAAAAAAGAAGTGTTGAAGCTGGCGGTCCGATGGTTTTCTTTTTAGTGAATTCCTCGTTCCAGGGAGGATCCCTCACGGGAACCGTCAACTGGATACCTTACGTCTATCAGTTATACAGCGGAATGGGTACGAAACAGATGTACATACTAATAAAAGAGACAAACGAATAATTTCCGTACAACAGAACTTCCTTATCCTACCTCTGAAATATCTTCAACTGTCATCGAGGACCTTGGACTTTGGGGATCTAGGTCACTGTCACGACCAAGGGAGACTTCTGATGCTTGCAATGAGTCTTCCTGTGTTTCCTTTGACATGATGATCTTCGGAGGATCTTTGGCTTTTCGGAGTGACTTTGCTGTCCATTTGATCAAAGGCTTTTTGAGTTTTTTGCTACTCTTTGATGTTTTATCTTGCTCTTCCTCGACTGCCGTATCTGAATCACCACCATTTAGTGTTCTTAACGACATGCACCGTTGTTCTGCTAATCTATTTAAACTGTCCACCATCAAGCACGCACCAAAAATTGGGCTACTCATGTCTATTTGTGATGCTCTATCCCCATCAACACTAGAGCTTCGACGCCGGAATAATCGATCAGGTGTATCTAGGCCGACGATAGCATTCCTCCTGGGTAATTCCACTGGAGAAGACTGCGTCGAATTGGGCATTTTGGGAATCTACGTATGTTGGCAATTTACTTCATACTCAGAGGATCAGTAGCAAAAATACTGCACACTTTGGTGGTAAGCCTGAAGTAGCAGCGTGACCATTCGTCACAAGTTTAACGGCCAATCGTGTTTCTCATAAGCTCGAACATCGATCGCGTGTATCAGCCACACTGGAGTCGTGCGAATGAGAGGATAGCTTTTTCTGTCTGTTCACAAGATCGACCCGGTCATGTGATTGTGGGTGCATGTGACGCTTGGGGTCTGACGAAGGATTCTGTTTCGACAACTCAAGCGCCGCTGAGCCAACTAGTTTTCACATGAGCGCGAATATATATTTATGTTATCATAATCTAGATACTTTTAACGGTGCTCGGATGAATTGCGATTCAAATGAACTGGTTCTCAGCCATCAACCTAGTGATCTTAGTTCGGACCTGCAGTAGACATCAATAAGGTGACGTAACTAAAAACTGTTGTGGAGTCAAGTTTTCCTCCTGGCCGCACAGGAGTGGTAGTGACATCGTGCGGTGTAGCGACTGTGTTTTATCAAGGAATACCTAACCTGATCCAGTTTACATCTTTGGGATAATTCTGAATGGAAAACACACTTAAATTCAGACAAGGGGTACTGTTGTGACCGAGGTGAGGTGTGATAAGGTCAGATGACTGACCTTTTGCAAAACAGAAGTAGATATACTTGATATAATTCACCACTTATGAGGTCAATGAAAACCTGTCGACCTCTGTTTCGCTTTGTTCAAGTCCATTACGTCGGCCCACGTCCCGAGTTTCTATTGATGGTATTTCCTACTTGAATACTGAAATCACTGCAGATAACCCACATCAGTCATTGCAAACAAGATTGTTAGCATAAATAAATTTCCTATTCACGAGTTTATTTCAACCAACAAAGCTGCTCAAAGGTTCTGTTGAACTCATGTTCAAGAAACTGAAGTATATGCTTTTGAAATAAGTACCGCACTTAGATGGTTGACAGAAACTGGCCTACCGCTCGCCACCTTGGGGCTTTTCAGTGGCAAATTTTGGGTTGAATTTAGGTCGTTTTTGAAGGCTTCTCAGGATCGCGTGCCTTGTGACATTGGTCATGTCGGCCTGTAGGCATCACCATAAGTTCGCATACTGCTACACTGAAGCGACGGTGCATATTAAGCGGATAAATCCCCTAATTTTGTTCCAGAAAGAAGTTCCTTTCGAAGAGTTACAGCACCACTGCGTGAATAAAATCGGGGGTGTGGAACTGGCGGGCGTATGGAGCGTATGTTGACACTTGACTGTGTGTGGTTGTCAATGAACGTAGAAGCATTAGCCAAAAATGGGGGTGGAAATCCCAACCTGACCAAAGTTCGCAAACTCTCCCTCTTCCTCACACTATATAGACGCAATAAAATAATCACAAAGTTGCAGGAAACTCTTCGGCAGCCCACGACCGGTTTCGCTCTTCTTCGGACTCATCAGGTAGGCGCAGTCTCCGAGTTTCCGTCAACCTTATGTTCTACTTGAACCCAACTTTCACGAAATTAGCGAACTACACTCATTTGCATACATATTTAGTTTTGACGGGAAACTCTTCTGGAACCCAGCTGAATCTTTCGTTTATGATGTTTTATAGGCAACTGGATGTGCTGCACCAGGCCGCCTCATGTTTCATTTGGCACGATATTCGAGATATCGCAGAAACAGTATATGGACGTAATACACTTGGCCTAACGAAGTTTTTGTGTCAAAAGCGAAAAGTTGCCCAGCAATACATCCACCGATTATTCTCAAACTTTTCTGAAAACGAAGTTACAGTCAGTCTTTTCTGTTTCTTAGTTGGAGTACCTTAAATTTATAGATAGTCTTTAAATAAGACCATTTGTTGAGACTTTCAGTAATGAAATGGAACAACCGACTGTTTCTAAAAATGGGACACTATTTTGAAGGAACGTACCTCAACTCGGGCAGTTTTCAGCATTGTTGATCAAACTAGTGATTTTATTCTTTAGGACCCAACGTTACTTATTGCTTTGTAACTTTTGAATTCCAGAATTAATAGGATTTTAATTAAAACTTTTTGTTGCGAATAAGATGGTGAATTTTCCGGTAGTTTTAGCGTTATTGAAGATTAGGAATAGACCAGAATAAATCGACATGTGGAAATCCGACCTGTGTTTGTGTTTGCTTGAGACTGACTGAGATACTGATCTCCCTACCACTGTGGACCGATCCAGAGGAGGGATTTTTGCGACATGTTTTGTGTACAAAAAAATACTTACGCGCGCTATTTCGTAGTCTAGTGTTGGTATGTCAGGCAGTACTCGATCCGTGATGCGGGTGCTCGCCGTGTCATCGATTGTTTCACTACGGAACGAAAAAGTTGCCGTAGAGCCACGTGATTGGGAGTAGTCGCTGGAGCCGTCGCGTATACTAGTTTGACAATCTCCCACCGATCCATCTCGCTGGACTCGAATCATTTCTTGCTTAACAACCGTATCGTTTGAAGTCATTGATCTGCTCAACTCATCTTCACTTTCATTTGTGGAATGCGCTGGTGAGGAAGAAGCCGAGCGACACCGTGAGTTTGAGTGTTTAGTCAAGGTGTTGGATCGTGTTCCAGAGTCCGAAGATCCAGCACGCCGGTCAGGGATGACACCGACAGTGCACAATGAACTCCAACGAGGTATGGGCCTCTGATCGAGTGTGCTTGTCGGTGAACTGCTGGTCGATGAACCTGCATTTGAAATGAAAACGAAACGGTAAGCAGTAGTTTCAAACTCGTGGACAAATAACAGTGCGGAAAGCTTCCATATGCCCCGTTTAGCTGAAGTGACACATGCAAGTTGAATATAGTAAATGGAATCTATCAAACTTATACATCTCTTGACGGGTGATCTTATACACTTCCAAAGTATTGCTAATAAACATGACTAAATCCGATGATCAACTGATAGTTTTGGTTTCAAGCAAGCAACACTCAAATTTTTCGAAAATTGGGTGAGTTATTAATCCATTTTGACAGTTCACTTGCATCAGGTGTATAAAATGATTGCAACCGTTGGTAGTGTGAGGGCATTTGGGAAGTTCGCTGGAGATTTTGTCCTGTAATTGAAGCCAATCTATGCTGAAAAGCCGAGAAGCTGTTTCATCCTTATTGGGAATCATCAGCAGTGCGCATCTCACGAAACTCCAGGGTCTCGAATCCGCGACCTCCCAGATAGCAGTTCGCACACTTAACCGTTCGGCTTCCAAATCTCCTCACACTACCAACAATCTATAAGTAGCTCGGAGGAGGAAGAAAATTCCCCCGATGAGTGAAACATCCATCTGAGAAGTCGTTGCCAGTCAACGTGTGTGACCACGTGATGTGTATCCCGTGAGTGAACGATGAGAGGCGCTATATTCTGTCTAAATGCGAGTTGATCACAGTACTGATCAACCGCTCGTGGCCGAACGGGTAAGGGGGCGGTCGCGGGTTCGAGACTCTTTGGAGTTTCGTGAGATTCGCACGGCTGATGATTTCCAATAAGGATGAAACAGCTGCACAATATCTCCCAGAGTCATTTCAGAACTTCATTTACCGTACCTGGTCTCAATTGAAAATAAAAATGAATGAATTCAGTTTTCACTAAACGGACTTGTGGAGTTTGGAAAAGAGCTCAAAACAGACAGGATTCAAGCTCCAACAGTGACCTCAAAGCTGTTCTACCGATAGCTTGTGGAGAGTCCGAAAGCACAGAGTTATGTAACCATTCAGAGAAAGCTGACCTGTCCATATTTGAAACAATGCGCGAACGCAATCAGGAACTTGGACGATTCACGTACCGCGTGCGTATCCAGCTACGAACCTGAGGACACGAAGACCAGTTTGCGAAACTTCATTCTAGTCCGTATCTCTGCTAGTGACAACCTGGACTTAAAAAGTTCACATTCGTCACTCGCTAGGACGATGGCGCTGATCTGGTGGAGTGATGGCTTGGCTACCGATTCTATCAGCTTTGTGTTGTAAAAACACGGAGAGATCTATCTGAAACTTGTGACTGTCTCGTCTACTGTATTGTGACAGTCAGGTTTAAAGTTTTCCACTGTAGTAGAGGAGCCGTCATCTCATTCCATGAATAGTGATGAAAACCAATCGTAATCACTCCTCAGAAGTTTTGCTTATATAATCCAAATCAGAACCCAACAAAAGCCAACACGGCGTTGAAACCATTCAGCAGTGCGAGTGGTAAACATTTTAGGAGACCATTAACAACAATCGGTGAAACAGTGGTTTGCATTGTTACCAGTCGGAACATATCAGCACGCGAAACTTCCGTGTCACGAGTCTCTGTGCATCAGACCTCAAAGTAAAGAACGTGAATGGGGGCCTTTACCGGCGCTTCAGTTTCTTCCGGCGCTTCTCAGTTTCATTGCAATAAGTGATTCGGATATTAGCTTCACAACCCGGACTACGTGAGCTGCATTCTCCATCGTATTTAGAGGCTTTGCAATACCTTAGGCCTGTTGATTCCAAGGGAAACGTTCAGCTTTTGGTGCCCTCGTTAAAGTGAAATTTGGTACACCATTGAAATCGTATTGCAACTAACTTCATGTTTGAACAACTAAAGTGCAGTGCTGTATGTGAACTAACCTTAAACTTGTCTGCTGCATTCAAACTGGATCCGGATTAATGGAATGGACCCTCAACCACTGAAATATTCTCACCTCTAAGCTAAATCCAGAATACTGCTAGCTGGACGCACAAATTGCGTCTACGGAATTCCCTGTGCAGAATGTCCGACTAAATACATAGGTCAGACAGCCAGGCGAATCACGGAGCACAAATGACACGCGCGTTTTCCTCCAATAGAGTTTTTTTTAAAAACTTGAAAACGACTCATCCATTGCACTCCACGCACTTGAGTCAAGCCTTCAAATCAACTTCCATGGTACATGTGTACTCCAGTCAGGATTCAAGTCACACGTGCGCGCGTTGAGCCTCTGGTGATCAACACAAGCGAACTGTATCAGCCGTAGTGAGGGCACCAGCATCCTGTCTATCTGGTTTAGACTTACTGCACACCCCGGTGGGAATAGTAGCCAGATGTCAACCAGGGATCTCAACAATGACGCATCACAGCCTGCACAACAGCAGACGGAGGCACGCCCTAATCAAAGCACACACACACACACGCTGGTCACACCTGACTGCCAATAGATCTCAGGTTCACACCAGTCAGAAGACATGATAGTGGACCCAAATGACGTTGCATTTGACTCACATTCAATCAATTGTAGAAATCCTTGAAAAAGGTTGACCAATGCAACCGAAACGTCGGACTTCAACATCTTATTCCACTACACTGTTTTAACTTTGAAAATCTTCATAGAATTGCAATAACTCTTTGTGGTTTGCTACACCCAGTTACTGGTTGACTGATATTCGTCGTCCCGGAACTTGTGTTCTCTCGGATTCCTCAGAAACTTGGAAGTATTCCTCCCCATTTATGGCGTGTAAAAGCCATTTAAACTCTGTTCGTGAAGCCCTTATTAGGAAACTTAGTTTCAGTTGACTTCCAGCCTACTTTGCAGATGAGTGTACTACGTCAGTTGTGTGCAAGGTAGCGTTGAATTAGAACATAAGGTTGATGAAAACAAAGTTCTATGCCTGCGTGATCAGCCTCAAGGAAGGCGGAACAAATAGCGGGTTGTCGCAGAGCAGTGTCAAGTCAACAATTCTATGAAAAGTCTTGTGCATTAGATAAATGAGGGCGGAATTTCAGTGATTTCGTTGTCTGGGATAGCTGACAGTGAGCTGACCAGCATAGCCGGCTGAAGCGGTATCACACCAATCTTGGAATTACGTCACATATATATATATATATATATATATATATATATTGCGGTCATTGCTTGAAAGCAGTAACACAGGGCTAATAAAAGCATAAAACAACTTTGTCCCCAACAGAAGCGTTTGGCCTGGACCCCAGGTGAAGTGCCTACTATCAGGAAGGTCAGATTCTTGAAAATGATCTCAGAATGCCCCAAACCTACTGAGGCCCTCAAACTCCACGAAAATTGCAGTAGGGAAACCATCAAGCATTCGGGCCAGAAAAGCCAGTTGACGCTCAAGCAGTCCATCAGCTCTGCGACGGCCGACGATGATGAGTATTCACCCAACGCCGATCAGACAACCTGGATTCAAGGTCAAAAGTGCGCTTCAAGTAGCGTGATGCCCCTTGTAATTTTTGCACTTGCTTTTTCGCAACCAAGCTGTTGTGTTCCTTGTTGGTGAGCCTTTTCCCAACACTAAAGTGGGGACATCATCTCATTCTGACTGATCACACGTTTTGCGTTCCCCGTACATTTGGACTTTGGGCTTTGGCAACAAATCCCATGTTCCAACCGGAAAATTCACTCACATCCGTCATTAACGTCGAAATCCCCTAATGATTCTTAATTGACTACTTTGCTGACCATTTGAAGAAAGTTCGAATGGTTCAAGAGCACCACTAGAAAACCTCAAATCCATTTTATTCCGTGATGTTACCACATCTTCACTCACATCGACGAATGGTGAAAGCCACCACATCAAAGTGTTACGTCAGGAAATGTTACCCTGGAACGGTGCCTCTTCTTATAAGTTATTTTCGAACTTTTGGTAGAAAATTGATTACATTGGTTCTGCTACTTCCGGTCTGGTTATCAGTAGCGTGACGTCTGAGTAGCAAAACGAAACCTGTCTTAAAAAAATGACTAAGTGTAAGTCACTTTAATGGTATATATGTGGCAAGCGCTCGGTTTTACCGCTGAGGTCTGTCACAGCATGTTCGATCTGGTGGAAGTTGGTCAATTCTGATGGGAGCGCTCAGTTGTCGAGCTAGAATTCCAAAGAGTGGACCAATAAATTCCGACAAATAACTTGACGGACAACATGAAAGGAACAACATGAATGCAGTGGAAAGAATGAGGTCGAGCTGGTCTAAAAACGAACAGGCGGATTGAAAATGGTCTTCAATTCGAGTTGCAGTTCACTTTACCCCGGACCCAACAATGTCGCTAGCATCTCTTGAACGATCAATATATATGACTCTCCGACACGACTAGTATTAACAATAAAATCGATCACACGATTAATGTGTGATCACAGTATGATTTGCTTCTGGCCATTATCTAGAATCACAGCGTTCCCCACTGTCACACCATGTGAAAACCTAGTACATTGCTGAAGGGTACATACCAAGGCGAAAGACGTTCATACAAAAGATTGAAGGTAACGAACAACATAGTACAGTTAGGGGATTAGCTATATATCACATTTTGTACTTCCGGTGGGGTGAGTAGCGTTTCCTGATACGTCGAACTATTGGTTTAGTTTAGTTTAGTTGTCATGGCCCAGAGGGCTGGTAATCAGTTCGCCGGGTCTGATAAGTGGATTGGAAAAGTTTCGTCGCCAGTCACAGAAACACCATCAGTGCGTTCTCCTTGGCCGGATGCATTTATGTGGACCCTAGAGGATAACTGATTTCATTTTGTGTGATTGGTTGATTGCTTCCTCGCAATCCAGTTGGTCCATTTGTTATTGCGAAAATAACCGGGAACCATAGATCCATCGAATAATATACAGCAATACCGCGCTCTTGTTGTATGTTCAAACGTCTATCTGCGTTCGGTGGTCAAGGGCCAAATAACGGCTCATTCCTATGATTTTGCAAGGGTTCCTTTCACGTCCATCTTCATACGGTTTCCATCGGTGGTCTTGATTGCATCAAGTTTATACCGAGGTATCCACAGAAGGATCTATCTCACTTTCGTGTCGCACCAATCATCAAACCAATAGGGTGTGAGCAGCTTTTGGCCGTCCTTTGGGCTTTCAAAGTCTTCGTACCACCACCACCATGTGAGCCAGACAACACTCAATGTCGACCGGCCCGGTTCTCACACGGCTTGTAGATATACTGCCTCGCGGACTGGTGAATAATGTACGCTCAAGGTGACGCCTCATTACACACAGTGAAGGCGTTGGCGTCGCGGCAACCCAGGGCTGTACTCAGCTGTTGCGGCGGCCACGAAAGCAGCGGACGAAACTGCGATGGATTGGCTGCAGTCGCTCTTGTCCTACACAGTGGGAAGGGCTTTTCTGTTAGTGCAACACTCCTTTCGAGTATTGCTGTGATATGAACAGGCTTTTTTATGGATGTCTTTTTCGGCCGAGCCTAAGGTGGCGCAAGGCTTGTTTTTAGCGTACTCAGACTTTCGGCATTTGGGTTTGAGTAAATCGATGTGGTCCGTCACTGGAACAGGCCAACCTAGCAAACTGGGCGATCATCAGCTAGTCCAGAAACAAACGTTATACTCCACAAATGAATCAGAGTAAGTTGCGGGAAAGTGATACCTCGGAATGAAAAACTCATAACCTTATGCACTATTCCAATGAACTGAACGCGGATTCGCAAAGTACAGATACATTTTAGTTCCCGCTAATCTATGGTCTTAAACAGCATCGAAGCGGCGTCCTTAGTCAATGTCTCAACAATGTAAACACAGTACCTGGATTGCCACAAGGCTTAAACGGTTTTTTTTTACATCAGACTGAAAGTACTACATGTAGGTTCCGGTAGTGCGGTATGCCGGTAGAGTGACTGTGGAAGTCACTGCGGACGTATGGCAGATAAGAGCGCATGTAGCATTCGAAAGATGCCCAGATTTACCAGCTGTTGAAAGTACTACTGAACGATGATTCGTCGAAAGGCTTAATCATCATCATTTGTTTTACTCGATCGGTTTGAGCATTGGTCGATCTGAGCAAGTGGAAGTGAAAATTTAATGACCTAACCTATGCGACGAGGTAAACCAAAGCAAAGATGATTGTGCTTAAATGCAAACTATTCAAAAATTAGTAGCCAAGCTTTCGTCTCTGAGCATTGCTTGTTTTAGGGTACCAAGTCCTTACCAACTTCTAGATGTACGGATGACTGTGACCCTAAGACGGTGTCAAGAATGAGTTCCCCTGGTCGAAAAGGAACCACATAAGGAATGGCCAGGCGCAAGTGTTTTCGACCTGGCTTCCAGTCGACTGATGACGTCCGTAAGTTGCAGAATGTGATATTTCCTATGTCCAGCTTTGCTGTTTACGTCATTTTCAAAGCTCTTGAGCGCTAGATTGTTCATTCGTACTAATTCATAACGACTTCCTAAAATGGAAGTGGAAATTCGCGAATTACCGCACGTAGATAACGGACTTTTCTTTTGAATAACGGTGAGTCATCGGACACTAAATCAAGACATGGACATTCGTAATGTACTACTCATAAGGTTGTTGAAAATTCTTCAACAGCCCGCGACCGGTTTCGCCCTTCTTGGGGCTCATCAGGTAGGCGCAATCCCCGAGTTTCCATCAACCTTATGTTCTACTTGAAACCAAATTGTACGGAATTAGCGAAATACACTCAGTTGCAAACAAATTTGGTTTTGTGAGAGACTCACCTGGAACCCAGCTGAATCTCTCGTTTGTGATGTTTCCAGGCAACTGAATGAAACATCACAAGCAAGAGATTCAGCTGGGTTCCAGGTGAGTCTCTCGAAAAACCAAATTTGTTTGCAAATGAGTGTATTTCGCCAAGACATGGACAGTTCTTGTGATTGAATGGGCCAAAACGACTTTGCGGTCTCGGATTCAACGGGAAACGTTCGGAAGCTTACAGCATCCTAGCGATAGATTCGAACTCAACAACTAGGTTTCTGTGAAGAACAATCATGAGAAAGCCTTTGGGGGGGATGCTGGCAGGTTATGAGGTCAGCGTTGATTCGAGTGGTGGTGAGAATGTCGAAACCAAATTGCTCGGCCCAACAAGCAGAACAAAGGCTATGACGATGGAGTTTTAGTTTGGTAACTGATTCATGAGGAGACTACAAAGCAAGCAACCACTGGACCAAGCTGTTCGATTCTGGAGTTGCCTGTTCATCCTGGAACATGAGTTGCAATTGGTTTAAAAATATCTACCGTAGAATAATGTGATCGCTTAAGAAAGACCACTGAATCTCTACAAAATTTCACATATTTCCTAAGAATCACCGTAATATTAATGTCTCAGAAATCGAATTAGATTTGTTATTTGACGTCTGAGAAACACAATATACCGGAAGTTGCACGTGACAATTTGAGATGGTTTGCACTCAGTAGTAGGCGGAAGCTGAGTTGGGTATTTTAGTTGGGAGTCACCTAAAATGCACAAAATCGGGTGATGATTTTACTGAAGTAAACTGAACATAACTGGAGTGGCTATTTTACTTGAGGCTTAGTCAGCTAGAGTTTGGGTGCCCAGCAAAGCTACTCATGAATAGTGGACAGAGGTAACTTGGGTTACTTCAGAGTCATGTACGACGAAAGTGGTAGAAGGCCGCCAATGACTTTTCACCAAATCTCTCAGGTTGCGGGTTCGAGACTCTCCAGAGTTTCGCGAGATGCGCACTGTTGATGATTCCCAATAAGGATGAAACAACTATTCAGTGCTTCTTAGCTTTTCAGCATTGTTTGATTTCACTTACAGAGTGAAATCTCGATTGAAATATCCAGAACCTCCTCACACTACCAACAGTAGATTACGTATACCTGAAACCACTTTAGGACAGGCTCGCGAGAAGAGTCTCCTTCTCAAAAGCTGGCCCAAAGACATCGTATGAAATGATGATTTTGTGAGATATGGCTTCACTACCGGAGACTTTTGACTGTACAGGAGAGGTAATCCAGTCAAACAGTATCGATATGGACGTCCCATTACTTGGATTAATGTTACGCTGTGCAAAGGGCGCGGAATTTCTGTTTACAGACAAAACAGATGGCGTGTTAATGGGATCGCCTTCAATTCCGATTCTAGTCAATATATTTGTGGCTGACTCGGAGAACACGATGTTGAGATAACAAATGTCTAACTTAGGTCTTCGCTTGTAATCTGTCAGCGATATTCCTGTACCAGATGTAGAAGGTTAAGATCCTATCAGGATATTTGACAGCTTTACCACTGGTCGTTCAGCTGATAAGTTTGCTTGTAAAAATAAACGAGAGACCAACCTTGCTTTTTTGATCGTTACCTGACGAAGTGACAGATATGTGCAAAGGAGTGTCTACCCGAAGCCTACTTGGGTAGACCATTACACAACTGCAGGTGTATATCAGATACACCTCATGAACGGCTAGACTATACTGCAAATCCCGGTTTCTGAAAACAAGCATAAGACCTCGACGGGAATAACATAAACGACACTCGCAGCTGGGATGGAGTTGAGTTCCCTCCGTTAATATTCGCTTAATTTTCAAATGAGTGGGACCTATTACATAAAAAGCTGTTCACCATAGGTAGTCCACGGAAGCCAATTTACCTGCGAATGCCCTTTAGGGATGGTTTGGCTGTTTCGCCGTCCAACGTTTATCAGTCACCAAATTTTGAGAGAGCTTCCTTTTCTAGCCACCTCCGTGTATCATTCCGCTTGCTCTTGTGGAGCACGCTACGTCGGCAAAACGCCAGCATGCATCTGAGCTTGTCACTTTCTGACTGACAAGATACACGGATAATGCACAACGCAGTCCTAGAACGTCTTGTGGACACCGGGAAAAGAGTAAATACCGAAATCGAATTCAACCCTACACTACCATACAGAACTGGATGCTGAATGATGAACTACACTTGTTTACAAACTAAGTTGCTGGTAACGGGAGATTCAACTGAATCCAAACTGGGTCTCTCGTTTATGATGTTCTTCAACTGAATGCACTGTAAAAAGGTAACCTCATGTTTCAGTAAGTACTAACTTACCTTACAAATAGGTGTATTTCACCAGATACGTACATTTTGGTGTTCAAGTAGAACATAATGCTGACGAGAACCCTAGGACTGTGCCCACCTGATAAGCTTCGAGAACACCGAAACCGGTCGTGGGCTTTTTAGCAACCTCATGAGTAGAGCGATATGTCTAGACATCGAATGCTTTGTAAAGCGGAGGTGCTTGCGATTCGTCGAAGTGATCCAAAAGTGTGGGCCGAAGGGCTTAGTGTAATCTCTTCCGTCAGGCCGACTCACTCGGACTCCATGTTTACGACTCACGCAACACAATCTCCACCTTGACAACTCTTGTGCCCCAATGGAGCGTGCGACCAGAGTTTGCTTAACGGTGAAGCACATGCCCACCACACTTGTCGGATAGGTCATACTGCGCTTTCGAAGCTTGGCGCATCGTTTGGTGTTCATCTTATTACTTTGTCTCTGCTGTTTTTTTGATTGTTTTCAGTAACATTGGAAGTTGTGAAACGCTATACGTACCTCGGAAGTTGCATTAGCTATGAAGCTTCTGAGACAGATGAGGTCAATGCACGAATCTCAAAGGCCGGAATTATGTTTCCCAATTTGCGTCACTTTTGGCGTCAAAAAGGTATATCACCGCGTCTCCAGAAAAACATAATGAGACTACAATACGGATTGTACTGATGTACAGCAGACAGACTTGGACATTTTGGCCGGAAGATCTGAGATATCTTCAGGTTTTCGATCACTGATCTCTCATAACTAAAGCCACAATAGGCTGGAACCAACGGATTCTCAATGAGGCGATCAGGAGACAGGTTTTTGGCGAAACGGATGGTATTTCCCCCAAAGAACGCATCCAGCACTGGAAGGTAGAATGGCTGACCCGTGTTACGCATACCAAGTTGCCAGCTGCTCAAACCAGCGCTGTTTTTTCGTGCCATTTCAAAGTGGCGGAAACCTAGAGGTGGATATTGTCTGAATGGTGGTAGCTCCGGTGGTTTAAGTGGCTGCTGTTCACGTGTCAGCTGATCTGTTTGCCGAGCTTGACAGTTGGCTTGTAAACGTTTTTCTCTATGCGAGACGACATAGAAAGGGCGCGTTTAGGCGGGTCATCCCCCACATCACTATTTGTGACAGTTATATGCTTTTTGGCCACGGTAAAAGCGTTAGAAGCAACAAGATATTGATTTTTTGGGAAGTATAGATTATTCAGCGGTTTTCCTTATTGTGAACAGCAATATACTGACTTTCCGGGATTCTTTCGCAACGCGTGAAGTTAGGATACACTGCCCTGAACAGGCATCGTGCTAAGCCAAAGCGTCTGCTCAATGGGAGTCAATGCCATTGGGGGATATGCCTCACAGCATAAAATGCTATCCAATTCTGAAGATTATACTAATTCCCCTTCATTCTGAAGTTGAGTCTATACAAGAATTCCTCTAATACACGATAGTATTTCACAATGAGGACACCTAGATAACAGAAAATGCGATGCATGGACACTCAACCACTTAATCATCGTTTACAAAAACGTCACTGACCTTCCCCGTTGTTCGATCGTCCTCGCAGTCGATTGAGTAGACCAGTGTGTTTGTTTTTTCTCGTTTTGTGTTTTGCAGAACTGGGATATGACTAAACATTGGTTGGGCGCAGAAGCGAGGTAGAGGTTATGAGTTCCTTTTACTATAACCTGGCAAAAATATCACATCAAGATATCGTACCATACCTTATGGGCGCAGATTCACATTTGCAATTTTATGGAAAGAGGAAATACATCGAGACAACATCACTGGTATTATCATCATTAATACAATAGTGCTCAGCTGTCATACACAAAGGTGAGTAATAGGCAGAGTTTTCGGGGATTTAAGGGGCTAATGATAATTGAACGTGTTTTGCGCCACTTGTAGCGGAGTTTCGCCTTTCCGTTTTGTCGTATATAGCCACGAAGGCACCTTGCCTAATGACATCATGCGACGGTGGATGGGGTATAAAGACTTACTGAAGTGATTCATGTTCATATCATAGGTATGATACCAACAGAACACTCAAGCTGAGTCAGGGCATTGACTGATTGCCGGGAAATCGTATGATGTTAATGCTGTAACTCGTTGACCGTCATGCACACACCTGACTACCGTGCTCACAGCCTTGGTCAACGAATGCCTAAGTGAAACCCCCAACCGTGGGAGCAGTAGAGTTATTATGTTGCGCCAACAAGCCCTAAACCAGCTACTAACACGCTAGTAACATGTTTCACCAGCTCAGCTAAGGCGGACTGCGTTGTGGAGTACTGTAACAGGGGCCGTTGCTTGGGCTGGATGAGGTGATAGACGCTTCGGGACTAAGAAGGCAGGTAACAAGCTAGACCACTGTCAGTCACATGGGCCAAGGCCTGTCGGGTTTCGCACGTGCGACTGGCGCCTTGCCTACCTGTTTCGCTTCGTGGCACGAACAGGTATTATGATGTGGGCCCAATTCCTACTACATCATTTTACCGCCCGGCTGTTGCAGTGTTGTTGCCGATCAACCGATCAGCGATTTCTGACGAAATTTGGCGATCACAGGGGCAGATTTTTTAGACAAAGTCAACGAGTCTAGGACGGCTGCTATTCGAATTTGAAAAGACACTGGTAATTGAAATTCAAAATACTCGGGGGAGGGGTGGTGACCACGACATCCAGATATTTCATGATTTTAGTTACCATGTTCGTTTCGATAAGCCCCAGGTTCAGTCGACCAGACGGAAAAACGGAAGAATGCTGCTTGCCGAAATGGTAGTTTCTATTGCATGGAAATGGTCTCTCCCAAATGCTGTCTTTCAGCGTAAAATTCTAGTTTGTAAACTAGAAAAATACTTGAATTTTCTTCTAACCAGACATCCAGGCTTGTCCGGAGCATCGGCTTTGGGATCCTTGGGTTGTAACCTCTTTGGCTGGATAGAACTGAAAGCACAGCTATCGCGCTTGACGGGAAACATTCGCACGGATTCGGCAGTCCAAAACCGGTGAGACTTATATCTGTTGTTCAGGTCTTGAAAGCCAGTGCAGCACCACAATGCACATCAGAATCCTCCCACTTATTGGGTTCATCATGTGTGATGTGGTCCTGCAGCTGAACTCAACCTGCAAAAATGCTCTTGGTGACGACTTCATTCAGAACCTGTACACAGTGAGCAACATTTCCGGCCATGATTCAGGCTTGACTCACAACTACACCATTTAACACAGTGTTTGTTGAATCTAACTTGACCTTATGACAATTCCCCCATTCATTTGCTTACTCCGCCTATGTACTTTTGATCTCCAGTTGTTTTGCTTATCCGTACCCGCCACTCACCTTGCCGCAGAGGCCATCCCGTCTGACACTTGTGTGTTGGCACGTGTGTCTGTGTGTGTGAATGTGCGCAGCTGACCTACTTACCCATGCGTGTTCGTATCCCGTTTGCTGAGCCTGCCTTCACCTGTTCCGTGTGATCACGAGACTGTCGTCGGAAGGGACGACCACAACCCACACTACTGAGCCATCATTCCGCTCGCCGTTGTTTGGTGTGCGGACGTTGACACTGCGCTGTGCCGGTCAGTGACAGACCTGTGCACTTGTTGACGCTACGAACGTGAACAATTGAGGTTTGTGGTACACACTTGCTTACCCTTGTGTAAACAGTACCGTAGAATTTCGAACCCAATTCTTCCTTTTGATATTCGGGATTGTCGAACCTACGCGTCACTCGAAGTTCCGTATCGTGAACCTCAACAGTGTTAAAACTTTGCAGAACAGCCAGTCGGTCATTTTGGCTGTTTTTAAATTTAAATGGTTTCCAAGGTTTTTCATGAGCCAGTGTTTAATTAATCTTAGTGATGAAATGGCATTGCCCACAGCTTTGATCCAGCCTAGTCAGACAGTTGTCACACCAAACTGCACTGAATGTTTTAAACCCCAAGAATGACCGCACAGTTGCAGTGCAGACTCGCCTCGCATGTCGGATGTTCGGAGTTCAAACCGCAAAACAGACAAGGATATGGGGGGCTCTAACAGGAGCCAAACCCGATTCTAAAGGCACAGGTGGAGGACTTTTCAAACGAGCGTGATGTGAATACGAATTCTACCTATCCTGCAACTACCTACAACGGATCACTTCGTTGTCACGGCACAGAAGACCGACTACACACTGGCACAATGACCCTATTGGCTGTGCTTACTTGCCCACGTAATAACAGCTCATGTTTTAACCTTGTGACGTTGCAGTCATTTATCAGTAGTCCGCATCAGAATAACATTTTTGGAGGTTAACTGAAGTGCATCCACGCGTCTCACGTTACTGAAAACGGGTTCCACATACAAGTGTCATCCAAAGCAGCACGGCTGGGAAAATGATATGTTCTGCTTAAGTGTTCGCAACTCTGGGTGGTAAGTGAAACGGAATCGATCTTGCTTCCGGACGAACTACTGTTTTCTTCGTGAAATGGCAGTGTACTGCATAGATCAAGACATGGTTGGTAGTAGTGAGTGATAGGTACATTTCAGCTGAAGGATCGGCGCGTAATTGGCCAAGTTTGGTCTACACGCTAAGTAAACGAGGAAAGACAGTTGTGCGAAGTATACGGTAAAGTCGTTTAGAACCACAGAAAGGGATGAAAGCAAGAGCTTTACAACTACATAATGGCACTTTCTAAGTCAGTGCACTAGAAGCCCAAGTAGTTGTGCAGAATCAACGCAATGGAGGGAAATCATTTACACTTCTACCCACCTCATATGGAAGCCCGGATTAAGAAACGTCTGGTACTCTACTGCGCTCTGCAACAGCAACAGTTGTGGCGCTGGCATTGTTCACAGCTTGCAGACGAAGAAGGGCAACTCAATGTATGCATCTGTGTAGGTGATGGAGCTTAAGAGCCATGGACAATGTGTTTCTTGCTGTCGGAGAACAAACAGGATCACGAATTGACGTAAACACTACTCTTAAGGTTGCTGAAAATTCTTCGACAGCCCACGACCGGTTTCGCCCTTCTTGGGGCTCATCAGGTAGGCGCAGTTCCCGAGTTTCCGTCAACCTTATGTTCTACGTGAGACCAAATTGCATGGAATTAGCGAAATACACTCATTTGCAAACATCATAAACGAGAGATTCAGCTGGGTTCTAGGTGAGTCTCTCGAAAAACCAAATTTGTTTGCAAATGAGTGTATTTCGCTAGGATCACGAATTATTTGGAAATGTGTGCGTGTGGGTCACCAGTTAGTGATTACACCAGAAAATCGCGTCACAGAAAGGTCGGAACTTACTGGAATCCTCATGATACCATCCCCACAGCCATGTAAGATTTACCTATCTCGTATTATAATTACGCTTAGTATGTTTTTTTCAGTTGACATCGGTTTCCGATCCCTACTCGCATTAGGCAAGAGGTTAAAGCACGAGTTTCTGCCCAAACCCAGCCCTAGATTTTCGATTTGCTCCCAAGTGTGCTCAGACAACTCGGCATCCCCATCGCTCTCATGATTGCTGAAGTCTGAGGGTATGCAATCCATTCTGAGGTCGCAAAGTTGGGTGAGTTGACTGGAACAAAAAAGTCCGTGACATACATCGGCCTACTATACAGTGAGCGATCAATTCAGCACGGAAATTTTAGGCTCATAAAGACGTCAATCTAGGATGGCTTCGTACGCTGACGGAAGTAACATGCAAACAGCGAACAATTTCAAACAAAGGTCAGTTGCTGATTTGCTGGGTTCAGTGAAATCTTCTTTCATGGTTGGACTGAACAGGTTACTAGCGCCTGATTACTGTTCAAACAAAAACGATACAGATGTGCTTTCACCAGCCTAAATATGTTTTTGTTACAGCAAATTGATTCAGGCTCTTGCCTTGATAGGAATTCCTTGTGTCCGTGAATTAGAGGAATATTTTTGTTCAGTGACACGGACAACGATCGGTTAATTTGGATACCTTACTTATACAAAGCAGAAGACAATAACCAAACTATTGACTCATATCAGTGTGTATAGTGAGGGGCTAGGATTAATGTAACCATTCACTTAAATCCAACACAGTTGTCGATTGTTGTTAAAATGACCACTTCGAGGGTGGTCTCTAGTGTAAACTGGTCTCTTCTGAGAGGGACTTAACTAATACGCTTCCAGCGACTAGCTAAAAGTGGTTTCTTCTGTGGAGTGGCCCCTTCTGAGGATGGTCAATCCAGAGGGGTTCCTCTCTTTGTAGAAATCGGCGATTCGTGTGGCGTTTGGAGCCAGGCCTAATTCAAATGAACCTTCACGTGAACTAAGTGACAACGGGCGGCAATTTAAAAATGGTAGGCAATAAAATGCAGTAGAATTTATCCAACTCAATACTCACATCTTCGCTGCCATGGTCAAATTTTTTGTGTTTCTTACGAAAATCCTTGAACTGGCGGCTGGCGATCTGTTCTGCTTTCTCGAGGAACATTTCTGTACACCCGAATTGTGGCTCGAAACAGTCAGTTCCGTTTTGCTGACCAGAGATGCACGTTGATGTTTTGCCTCTTTCAAAGCTTTCGGAGAGACGAAAGGGGGGGAGAGTTGAGCATGGTTTCCGAAAATGCCAAACTTTTCAAACGGTTAATTTCTCATAGCGTTTGGTGCTATAATAAGCTTACTGAGGTGAAAAATATAATGCACGATCACGTGACTAAGTTGTATATGATGGACATTTGGTTCTGGTTATTTGAATCATACATTACGGCAGGTGATCACTTATTAATTGAATTAAAGATCTGAGAACGTAAGGAGCTTTGATCACATCAGTCAGCTGTTTTGAACTGTCGGTAAATCAGCTGGCCCCTTGATCTCCTCAAATGTTCAACTGATAGTTTGTGGACTGTATTTAGCAAAGCACTTTGGGGATATACAAGAAGGGATTAAAATACATAATCGGATTCCGAAAACCTAATACAGTGAGGCATTACTTCCCTTGTGGAACTCAGTAAACGGGTGTAGCGAAACCAAACAGGTGATCCTTAGATCAGCAGTTTCAAGGCATTCCACATAGGACCAATCACCCGCCAATCAGTCTGCATGGTTGGGAGAACTCGGTGTAGGAACTGGTTTAAACTACCTATGAATGTATCCACACATTCAGAATGATGGTGACTACTGTGAGTGTTTTATTTGGGTATTGATCGATCCTGGTGGAGGATCTGTTGGAAGGAATCCGACCACAGATTTACCAAAAGGTACTGTCAGAATTCAAGACAGTGGTCTAATAACCATTACCAAGGGTACTCTTCTGTCGCAATGGGATTCCGCCTCTTCCACGTACAGAATATTTGGCTTTCTGCGTTGAAAACTGCGTTGGTAATCTCTTGTTCGGGGCTCAACATTTTTCAACAAGACGTCGTGCCTTGTTGTCCTGATCGCGTTGCCTACTTTTATATCTTCAATCAAGCTTTACTCTTGTAATAGAAAGCAGTCCATTCTGCAAGGCCAAAGTGAATTGTACGGTTGTTTTATCCTTGTCTGGAATCATCATCAGCGCGCATCTCACGAACCCTCGGCCTCCAAGCTAGTTGTTGAAGACTTAGCCGTTTCATCACAAGTGGCTGATTTATCATGTGACTGACTATCCTTAAACGGGATAAAGCGCTACTCATCCTCCAATTACGAAATTCACCACGATGGAAACTCGACTGGAAGTTGTCAAGTCTCCTGGTAAATACAACAATATTCCTACATCTGCCAACGACAGGTACGTGTTTTACACCCCAGCCTACTCATTTTGATGGAAAAAATAAGCGAGAGTAGTCGGGGCTGGGAGGGTCCTTGGGTAGAACTTGCTGTGTGTTGCAAAGAAATGTCATTTCATAGACGTAATACACTACTCATAAGGTTGCTGAAAACTCTTTGAGAGCCCATGATCGGTTTCGCCCTTCTTGGGGCTCATCACGTTGACGCAGTCCCCGAGTTTTCGTCAACTTTATGTACTAATTGAACCCGAATTGCTTAAAAACATCATAAACAAGAGGTTCAGCTGGATCCCAGGTGAGTCTCCCGTCAAAACCAAATTGGTATGCAAATGAGTGTATTTCGCTAAATGTCATTTTAGTTTGCTAATTAGACAGTACCTCAAACTCTAAAATACAGTGACTCTCCGTTTAAAATAGTGCTTACAGGACCGACCAAAATGACTTGCTATACAAAGATCCCTTGTAGATTTATTCACTCTTTTTAGTCCGGAGACCTGTCGAGTGTTGGTTACTCCAGTTGTGGTCACTGCTCAACTGTGTTATTTTTAGTTACAGGTAGTTGCGAGATATGAAGAATTCACATTCAAATACAAGGAATAAAGACCTCCGGACTTTTTACATTTTTACCCAACGAACTTGCATGAATTCATCGTGTATATAAAGATACCGATTAGGCAGAAAGACGTTTCACGTAACGGCCTGAGAAGACTTGGGCTCCTGAACAGCTGAGAGCACTGAGATTTCGGCCTACACGTCGGCTTGCAGATGAGAGTGTCAACACAGGTACACCTCAAACAACAGACAAACTAGGTCTTGATTTGATATGTGGCCATTGGGCGAGTTGTCGTAGGCCCTTGTAGGAGTTGAGAGGATGCCTCTCAATCCGTGGAAATGACGGTGACTTAAGATTCTTGTCTCTTCACAAGCGTCCACTGAATTAACTGGCTCTTGATCATCCTAAATAGCACGGTGCTGATTTCCGACCACATGAACTATTAATGCTCGGTTGGGGCAAATCAGTGTTCGTGAGAGATAGGGTGAAGATTGCTAAAGGGACCGATTAGCCTCGTTTACTACTCACGATCGAAATGAATTAAAGCAATGTAGGTCCTATTGTTTCCTAACCGATTGGTCGGCGAAATAGGTTTAGCTACCTATTCCAGCCAATACAGATACGGGCTTATCCGCGTCCTATCAAACCCGCTATCCAACTGGATATAACCATCGGTTCAAAACTGATGTCGCTTGGAGTGCGGTCCTTTGAGTGGTTATTCATACAGTAGATTCATTCCCTCAAAGTACTATTCGCAAACCTAGGACATTCCTAAGGAGAGTCCACGGAAATTAACCATTCCAAATTTTTGCAAGATTTTCTAACTTATTGGAAGCCCCATGTTTTTAGAGTGTCCAAGCCCGAGGGAGGAATTTGCCCCCAAAGTAGGACCACGTACCCCATGAGCTGCAGAAGAAATTGTGTTTCAGCGACAGGCTTTGAACAACCTAAGTTATGGATGCAGGCCAACAGTTTATAGACTACACAAAAACTGATTAAATTTAGATCCAGAATCACATCATTGTTACTCGAGCTCCATCACGTCCATGTATTGCAGGGTTCACCATCTAGTTGGATGCCATTCTTCTGAGTGGTACTCACTTGGCTCCCCACTTCGAACTTTAGTGACCACGTTGTTGTTGTTGTCGATTATCGTGGACTGTTAAGGCACTAACTACGATTTCGCTGGATACTGTTTTGTACTCTAGTGCAGACAATCTCTGGCTGTTGTTCTGTTCGCTAAACTACACGCCCACACACCAACAACTGACGGCGTCAGTTGGACGAATGACCAAACTTTTACGATCAAACTGCCCAGCTTAACGAACAGAACAACAGTCATCTATACAACCAGAGCCACCACCATTCCCCTTGATAGTGGACAGTCTCTGTTGACAGCAGTACATCAGTAGTGAACACTGGCAATGAACTGCCAGCGGAAAGTTCATAGAAAGACGGACGATGAGAAATTGGGAAAAATTGGGGAATACAACACAATACTGAAATAACCACCTCTGGGAGTCACGTCGAGTAAGAAGATAAATACGGGGGTGGATACAGCCTCGTTCGCAAACCTTACTCAGCCAATGACGGACAAACAATGGCTTGGTAGTCCCATTAGTAAATAGCGGCATGCTCACCACGGACACTGTTTACGTATCTTGTTCTGCAGGGTTTGGAATCACACGCAAAGAGGATGAGATGGGCCCGAGCGAAGAAGGTGGGGAGGTAATATGGTGTTCTATTCGACCGCAGCCACTTTGATTTTGCATTGCGATGTTGTGGTCAGCTACCCGAGTGGGTTTCGAGTGGACAGAGGAGGAGGTAAGGCACACGTAGTACATAAACCAACCAACCGAAACTGAAAGCCTTCATTTGCCGCTCAGGCAGTTCTATTTGGTTATCACGCCGTGGCTGACGCACCGGCGACCGTGGGCCTACACATGATTGTCACGCAATGGCGCAAACCTTTTGTTGAAATGATAACGGAACAAAAAAATTCAAGACTGGGTGCAGGAAGCTTTACGAACAACGTGAAATAGAAACCAACACGACGAAATTGCCCACAAACCAATGTATCCTAAATTTGGTAAAAACGGTCACCAATAAGGCTGCGCATCGTTCCAAAAAAATGAGGCTTTATTTTCCACATCACATGCGCAAATACCACTATTGTGTCTTTGTGGACAAAGACAAAGTTGGAGTGTATATCGCTCAAGAAAGGCTGGGGCTACATAGACGGTGAATCAGTGCGATGTTGGTGTTCTTTGCGTCATGAAAGGCGGTGGTGCTCTCAAGCAGAGAAAGGCCATGTGAACGAATTTGAAAAGTAGTATTCGTGCACACGGTTTAAAAGCTGGTAATTTGTGTGCGCAGGTTTGTACCGTTTGGGCAAGGCGAGTGAAATTTTGGAGTGCGACTTCACAAGCGTGGCTACTGTAAACAGGACTCATCGTGTGGAAAGAACAATGCACAATGACGTAAAACCTATTTTGCTAGCTACCATCGTACTTCACTTTCACGGCTCCTGGTTGGAAAACAAAATTCAGTGCAACCGTATTCGACCTACGGTCCGGTCCACAACTGAACCAGTACCGTCAGAGGACTGTCTTGAAAAGTACTGTTAGTTATTCATGGATTAGCCCGCTGCAACCCAAACGCATCTTCAAAATTCCAGGATTTTGCACAGTTTTCCGATCATCCAAACCGCATGTCGCGCTTGGGCACGAATGCGCACTCCAGCCAATAAAATCTCTCTGGAACTTCAATCAATAAGATTGTTTGACTCGTGCTGCTTACAAGCCCTTCGAAATTTCAAGGTTCATTGTCCTTTCTACCGGTGCCATACAGAAAGCTGGCAGTTCACTGTCTGCACATGAAAACCACTAATAGGTACCAATCGTTCGGTTGGCGGGCTTGGATAGGCTTCACCGGTCCGTCTATTTCATATTCCTAAGACTATTCTGTGCACAATTGACCGTCTGAGTCGGTTGTACCGATATTGTCTGGTTCCCAGGGGACAGGCGGACTGATCACAGGATCTGCACTTGCCTGTCTGTAAACACCAGGAGAGCGCTTCGTTTGTTGTTTCCCTTGCAATGATGCTGCGTACGTTAGCACACTTGTCAGAAAGTGTGACGTACGGATAGGATGATCGGAAAACCTGGCAAAATACCCGGGTTTTGGAGATGCTGTGGAGTCACAGCTGGCTGTAAGGTTTTCATTAAGGTAGCAATTAGATTTCAGAGGATAGCCTCTGAAATGAAGAAGACGAATGTAGTATTGGTGCTCTAATTCCATCATCGGAATGGCTCACTGCCTTGTCGCGTGAGGTTTTGCAGGCTTGAGTTCGTCAAGCTGGTACCTCCATTCAGGGTCGGGTCTTTCAAAGTGCAGGCGACAATAAAACGGATATTGGAATGTCCGCTGTTCTCACGGTTGTGTTAACCAAAATCGGGCTACTCATGAGTAGATAGATTGCAGTCAGAAATAGGGTGGCCACCAAAGCATGCTCTCTCAAGATTTTCAGTCTTCGAAAAGAAACTGGTTGGAAGTGGGGGACGGAGGGTTTTATTGTGATGAAATTGCGCTAGGATAACTATCGAGTGTCAAACATAAAACCTCTACAGGGAAACTGGGAAGCTGGGGTGTGGTATGGAAGAGACATTGAAAAAACAGCCGATACCAAGATCACGTTTTGTCTGGATTAACGAGCTGTTTCAGTTTCTTGACATACAGAAAGCAACCAATTAGCATGGATCTGGAAGTATGGACGGTGTGTGCAATCCATATTGTGGATGCGGCGTTCAGAGGTCACTGAAGTTCGAGGCGCACCGATTGGCTCAAACGTGTGAATATAAGCTAAATGAAAAAGCAGGCGGGGGATACCTGCAGGATGTGAGGTAGGTTAGATTTTTCAGCGTCTCCTGATATCAAGCTAAAGCCAAAAACCAGTTTTTAGGGCTGCGTCTTACACTTCGGTTTATGGCTACTTGAGGGAACAGATCGACCCAGAAAAGCAATTATACGTACAGCCGTAGACAATGTGTTGACGACATGTTTGTTGAGCGCAATGATTCCAAGATTCCAGAACAGACTTCAACATAAATTTCACGATCGAGGCAGGTAAAATTGTCTTCATTCATAGGACTGTGAACAATGTAGCGCATGGTTTCATATATTAACCACGAAAGCATTACCTTATAAATGTACAAACATTTCGGCGGTTTTGGTCCTCCCACCCATAAAAGAGCCACTCCTCACCAGGGTGTTCAGAATGCGCTCATTGCACCACTCTTAAACTGAGGCTTACTACACACGGAAGAACCCAAAACACACAAAGGATAAGAAGAAACCTTGTGGAATCTATTCCAGCCCATCTTTGTCCAGGATGGAAACAGTTTTAGAGCCAAAAAAAGAAAGTTTACTTTCGTGTGGAATTCAGGGGTGGCGATGTAAACAAAGTGTGACAAGGTGTACCTCCCTTCGACCGCGGTGGAAAAAACACATCAGTATTATTACCACCTATCGTATACCCAAAGCTGTGGTATTCTAATGGTATACACATGGAGCCACGCAGGTGGGTGAAACGGGAAAGCATATATCAGTCCTCATTACAGTGGTCAGCACAACCGGCTACTCAGATCGGTCGGTAAAGTTCCAAATGACTCCACCCCAAAACGAACTGTATTGGCACATGAGACGTTCCGAATTACCTCTGGTCAGTCCCAAAGGTCACGATTTTCCTGAACCAAAGCCCGGGATAGCCTGCTTCTAAGAGCCTGTGGGTTCATAACGGGGTGGTTCCGCCTTTTGCTTTATGCTGCATTCCGTAAATACATTTTCTCATCCAGTCTCTCTTTGCGACCTTTCCGTTTTTGCGCTTAATCCTATGTTCACACGTTTTTCCTCAGTTAATTGTGCCTCAAACTCCACTGATCTCTCACACATACTCACACCGTGTCCCCCGTACCGGTTGTTGACACGTCCCCCACAACAAGTTCCATGCGACATGACTGCCTCCCCGATGATCCCCACGTCTATTCCCTCTTTATGTGCTGGCATAAGACAGTCTCATATGAGCGGTATTCTAGCAATGATTAAAGCTAAATCTAGTCGGATCTATTCCACCCTCTCAGGTAAGTGCTGGGGAATCTGTACTGAGATAAGTTTAACAGAAACTGGAAGCATTTCTCAAAGGATTTCTGGATTAATCCCAAATTCATTGTTTTCGTGGCTATCACATGTTTCTCGAGAGTTGATGGTCATTTGGATTGAACAGACTGACAAGCCGGAGTGTCCACGCCTGGTGAGCACAAATTGTACATAACTGAACGAGTATTCCACATCAGCCAGTATTCGCACAGATAACTCCGCATAGTTAACTTACGTGACAAGTTCCATTTCACTAATTTGATCCGAAAACTTCAGACATTTAACAAAACTGTGTTCTTTCGTTGTGGTGTTTCTGGTGACCTCCGATATTATTTACAAACTACTTATGAGACTTATTCAGTGACACCCGAATTATTCTTTCGCCACTGACATATTTGTTTGAAATGGTTGCAACTCAGGGACTGCGCCCACATGGTGAGTCCCAAGAAGGGCGAAGCCATCCTTGAGCTCTTAAAGAGTTTTTAGTAGCCTTATGAGTAGCATGTTTCATCTATAGAATCTTATGATTAGTTTCCTTCAGAATAGTATGAACATCCGCAAAATACACTTATTTACACACCAGACTGGTTTTAGCGGGAGACTTAACTGGATTCCTGGCTGAATCTCTCGATATTTCTCAATTGAATGCGCTGCACAAAAAGCCACCTAACATTTCAGTTCGGACGATATTCGAGATATCGCAGTATATTTCCTCGAAGGAAACCACTCACAAGGTCGAAAAGTTTTCAGCAATCTTGTGAGTAGCCTCTCTCAAGAAAGAATGAAGATGTTGTGAAGCTTTCTATTGCTGACTGATATGTCCTTGGAGCGGAATCCAAAAGCGCCATTAGCGAATTTCATTTACTGCTTGCAAGTGGTAGAATTCGGATTCACATCACTCGACTAAACCACCCTTGTTCTGTACTGAAGCAATTATCCCGCTGAGTCCACACCAAACAGACGGGCCAATGGACTCGTGTTTCGCTCTTCTTAGAGCTAATCGGTAGTGATATGAATCTGAATTCGAGAAATCCTGCAACCACCTACTCATCATCTACTAACTAGCAATTATCCAGCAGACTTCAGGCATCCATGGCTCCACTTTAATTGGAATTCTTGATAGACAGGTCAAACGATCGGCACAATCAAGGCAGTTGCCTAGTCATGGTTCGAATGGTTGGGTGTGAAAATGCTGGCCTGTCCAGATGATAATCCAGATGCGTCTGGCGTGTGCCTTGGAATAGTGGTAATCCGCTCGCCTCGTACGTCAGATGTCCGGAGTTCACATCCCGACAGGGCCAAAGATAGGCTCACTGATGAGCCTGAAGGAGAGCAATACTCGAGCACAGTGCTTCCCGAGATTCTCACACTGCGAAGCTGACACCTGAGGGTACAGAAACGACATAAATCAACAGAAAAACTAAAAAATTATGTCAAGGGAGCTCAGGATACTGCCGTGGCAATTTGTCTCATAGTGAGCAAATGCGATACAAGTCATCATCATCAGCATCATCATCATCATCATCATCATCATCATCATCAGAGACAGTAACATCAGTGTTGACACTGATGCTTCACTGCCGTATGCGATACATGTACTGACTGTCCAACCGACGATTGCACTTACCCAAAACGTGCATCACGTTAACTATGTTTGAGCGCAGGCTGGGAAAACAATAAGGGACAGTATAGACGTAACACACTACTCATAAGGTTGCTGAAAACTTTTCGACCTGATGAGCTCCAAGAAGGGCGAAACCAGTCGTGGGCTGTCGAAGAGTTTTCAGAAACCTAATGAGTGGTAAATTACTTCTGTACAATGTATCGCAATATCTCGAATATCGTAACAATTGAAACATGAGGCGGCCTGATGCAGCACATTCAGTTGCTTGAAAGCATCATAAACGAGAGATTCAGCTGGGTTCCAGGTGAGTCTCCCGTCAAAACCAAATTGGTATGCAAATGAGTGTACTTCGCTAATACGGGTCAGTGTTTATGTGGGATTCCTTCTAAAGGGACCACTACTTCTATTTTCCGAACTTGTATTTCGAAATCATGACCACTGGTATCACGAGTCTACAGCGCGTTGACATGAACTCATTAGTAAACAAATCATGACAGTTTTTCGTTGACATTTTATACAGATGAAACTCAGGTAGCTGTTTAGCGAACTGGATCAGAAAGATTCGCCCACCTGACGAGGAACTCAAGACAATAGATAGATGTTCACACCTTTGTCCGGAGACATATTTAGCTGTCAACTACAGTGTACGGTGTCCATTCCGTAGTGGACGTGTCTTCGACTGCATAATAAATCGGACAAAACAGTCACTCAGAATATTACCCAGGGGTAGTGGACTAAAGGTTTGTTGTCACAGTACTTTAATGCCCGCTACAAATCCTAGGGACAAGTAGTCTGTTCGTGGCTTGCTATTGGTACTCTCTCTTGTTTTCGGGGTTCTGCAAACTGTATCCTTCGTGTTACCTGGCACTTTCCAGAAATCTCTCAAAAGGAGAATTACATAGTCAGGCAACAGCGAAATCCCACAGTCTTTGATATTATACAGTCCGCCAGGTCACTAGGCCTCGTTTGTCGGGTTTAAATCAATCGATCGAAAGCAGTCGGTCCAATAGGGCTGGACGTGGCTGAGTCAGCCTCGGCCGGACAACTGAAGGCCAGAATGATTAGCCCAATCAACCCAAACAATCGATCGACCGATAAGCAAGGAACGAATGCTACTCTTGTGACATGACTGTACATTTTTGACTGTCCGATTCCTGATTATGTTGTGTGTGTTCAACAGCTGCGTGTGTTCGTCGTGTGTTCGTTTACTAGTTTGCAAAAGTCAATGAAGAATTGTCAAAAACTTGCTCGTATCCTGTAAAAGCTAAATTTACTCCGACCCTACTTTCTGCTTGTTTTTCTCCAGTTTAAGTGGTTAAGCCATTGTGTGTTGGTGAATTTGTGGGCTATTGCAGGTGCAGAATCCTTCAAAAAGTTGTAATAGTGTAGGTTCCACAGGCACATATTGGTTAAACAGTCACATGGGGTGAAATTTACCCCTCAATAAACGTGCGACCGAGCTTTTCAGTTGCATGCGTATTTTGTTCACACTCATTGGACAGCTTCAAAACTACCCGACATTACATACGTGGGCATCTTGGTAACTGAATTCATTTGGTGGTGGGCTGAGTCTCTTTAGCCTACAGCTTATTGATTTTCTTGCTGTTCGGTCACCGAGACTTACCTCCTGTGTCTGCTATTCCGATCAGCACGTCACGTGCGTCAGCTGGTGCGCTTCACAACACCCCAGTAATGCCCTGCACAATTGATTTGCGGTTGCTCATCGCTCAGACATGACAATAGTCTCACACAAACCGGTACCCGGCCATGGAAACGGCCATCAGAACAGTGATAAAAAATAAAGATGAAGGTTTTTTGACATAGCGCACTACTCATGTGGTTGCTAAAGGCTTCCACATTTGAGTGCAATTTAGTGTTCATGTATAAGATTTACGTTTTGATAAGTCGGCGCGTTGCGCTTAGAACGATTCGTTAGCACCTCTCATGAATATAAAGTAAGTTAACTGAAAAGTTGACTGATCATGTCACAGCTCCTTGATATCTCTGAGTAGATGAGTACGTTTTAGAGATTATGACCACATATGGGCGAGAATGAGACGAGGTATATTCGGAATTATGCGATACAGAGTGTGTGGCTTCTTGGAGGCAAACCCTAACAAGTGGGAAGGAAGACCTCAAAGTTCAAAACAGTTGGTCTTCTGAATGCCATCAGAGTACCAGATAACAATTTGATTTTTCACATAAGGACAGATTTGTGAAGGAAGAAAAATGATATGAAACTTATCTTTGTTAGAACGAGTCCATTACTAACCTGCGCTTGTTTCGTGTTTAGGCGCTCAGTTAAAATGGTAAAAGTAAAGTAGTAAAGTAAACAGTAAATAATGATTGTACAGGCATCTCCGCTGGCAGGAATACCTATATTTCGTGGCTGGGCATAAAAAGTAGCAGTATACCTCTCCGACAAGGGAAGGGCCCTTACTGACAAAATTTCGTTTCCTATACCGTCATTCTTCTGCTGTTTTTTACAAGTGGTTTTAATGCTATCATGCCCATTGTTTAGGACCATAAAACGTTCTAAGTTTTGAGGTTGGGACCATGATTATGAGTGTTCGTCAGCTGAACGTGCCTTAACTTATTTTCAATGTCAGAATGATCGATAAGCATCATGGAGAGCGGTGTTCACTCAGCTGCACGGCGAAATCTTTTGTGAGCCTTTCAGAGCGAAATTGAAGCTTCAAAAGTACTTGTGCTGTAAGTTACCCCTATAGTGCAAAAAAGACTGGGAGTCTTCTTTACCCAAAGTCACTAGTGGGAGACTTTCCTCCTTGTAACTTCCGAGGTAAATCTCTAAGCCTAACTTCATGCTATCGCATGCCACGTGCTGTTAGCGTTAGTGGCGTGAGGATTGCATAACTGCATCACGTGTGCAAACAGCCTTCGAATCGGCCATGGTGATTGGTCAGTGAAAGAGCAACTAACGGCAGCATGGGACATGAGAGTCGATCAATCGATCCACACAAGACATACTTGAACAGCTTCGTCCATTTTCTTGAGAAGATTATCGGAAAAGAAATGACACATCAAACGATGGTCAGCGTTCTGTTTTTGGCAAACAGGTTTCAACAGGGCAAGTTTTACTTACAATATTCACAAAAAATGTGCACAACCTATTCGACATTGGCGGGCAGAGAAATCTGGGTTAAACATTTCTCCCGTGTCAATTGTGTGCAGACTGGAGCACCTCTAAACTAAAAAGGTACAAATATCTCAACTACCAAAACCTATCAAACATTATTACATTAGCTATATTACGTTGGCGCGTCGTTTGAAGGTTGGTATTCTTGCTATCGGCCAGATACAGATTGCTGATCACCAGTGTAACTCAGCAAGATGAGGTCCAAACGTTGACCGGAAGAGCGTCAGAGATATATATCAGGAAAAAACTTTAGAAACATGCATGATGTTGACAGCAGCTTCTCAAGCTTCTGTAAGCAAGCAATGGAAATCACCAGAAAAGGAACATAGATTTCAAACGAAAATATCCTAGAGGAACTGAAGAAAAATGGTAAAAAGTTTAGAACGAAAATCATAAGTACATTGAATCAACACACGGTGCCGGTCGGTCGACCGCAAACATTTCGAATTAGAAAATCTCTATAAACCGTATTATCATTTTATTAATAAATATCTGGATGACACCTTGACTTCTTCGGCCCGCTTTTGGAGTCGTTTTTGCAGTTGGATACTGACAGTGATAGTAGGTATCATAGATTCTTAATCGGATTGAGATCACAACTGCAAGTCGACCCGTTTAGTACATTGGGGTGACACAAATGGTGGCTAACAATGTGAGTGGCATTCGTAGCGCAGAACGATGTACTTTTGCAGCAGTAATATTCGGTCCGATGTCAGGGTATGCCCGTCGTGATCTTGAATACCACTCAGTATCTATAATTCACTCGTTTGTAAACTGTTCCGCTATGTGAACATTATGAACTAGCCCAGTTGCTCTCCTGATCTCAACCTGATTGAAAACCCGTGAGATACTCTGGTCCGGCTAATTAGAACGCCGGAGGTCTGCTAACTTTGCTGCGTAATATGTATGATCGACTTTCATGCAGGTTTCTGTCAAATATGTCTCGATTACTGGCGAGAAAATCCGAATTTTGCGGCTTTTGAAAGGTGAGAAAGAAAACACGGGTTTCTAAATAACTGAAAATGATATTTTCATTGCACAAGGGGGCTGACGACAGAACAGTGCAGTTTATTGATTGATTGATCCTTGCGTCAATAATTTAGTTGATCTTTCGTCAAACCAATGCTGCTAGAACAAACGGATTAGCTTCAGTACTACTCATGAGGTCGATGAAAATTCCGAACAGCCCACTACCGTTTTCGCCCCTTCCTGGGACTCACCAGATAGACCTAGTCCCCGAAGTTTGATGCAAAACTTATTTCTTGCTTTATCACCTAACTGCATGTATGTTTCGGCAAATACTCAGTTGCAAACGAGTGCTTATCACAGTCGTATAGGCTCCTTCCGACAGCCCCCCCCCAATTATAATAATTTTTTTTGGCTGTGACCCATAGATTCTCTCGTGAGCTAAAGACATTTCATTCGTGAATCGTTTGGACATGCCCATAATAATAACAACAAGAAACGATTTAATGTGACAAAGACGTCGAAAGACTTACCTCATGCTGAACAACCACAAAAACGAATAAAACACCAAAATTGTTGATCACACACAAGATTGTAGCAGAAAACTTCGTCACGCTTCAACCTCGCTTAATATCCAAAATTCAAGGTCATCTCACTCGCTCATCACACCACTCAACCACATAGCAGTCTAGGTCAGCTTAAATTCCACCACAATAAGTTATTGGTCAGATTTTTGGACAGCAATGACTTGACTGAAAGGCAAATTGTAGCACAGCACTAGAAGTCTTTCGCTTTATTTTTGATATATTTTTCACACTGAATTGATGCTATTGTAAACGAACGTGACAGTGACTTTCATGTAAGACAAGGATGAATCTCTCGTTTCTAATATTCTTCAACTTCTTACGCAAAGGTCACCTTATGTTTCAGTAAGTATGATGGAGATTTCAAGCCATGTAGTGAGCGGCGGGAAGCACCCTCCGACAGGTAGTACAACTTGGATCATTTCCCTAGTCCATCACCGTGCCCGGCAGATTACAACGGCTCCACTAACCTGTCTGATCGATTTCACGGAAATGCCTTATCTACGAAGTCCGTTGAAAACAAGAATAAATTTTATACGTCTCACTAAATGAAAAATAACAACTTCATTGTTTTGTCCCGTTTTTGGTAGTTGTCAAGGTAATTATTTCAAACAAGTGGAAATGCGATGGGAACCTGCAGGCGCTGCTCGCAGACAGCATGAAATTTTATACGATCGCATTGTTAGAATACGAAAGTTGCAACTGTCCATTGCAACGAAATATTTACGTTTTCCGAATTTGTCGATTACATGACTGTGATGACAAAGATGGTATGCCGGTATTCTTGATCCCGTCGGACGAATCATAGCTAAACAAAATCGGGATTCGACTTTTTACCAGCGTGCCCTCAACTGTGATTAGTTAACCTCACTTTAATGACACCCCAAAGATAAACATGAGGATAAATGCAGTTGTAACTAAGTGGAATATGTTGGTTGTGAACTTCACAGCCATCCAAATTATTTTTAGTGCCAAACTTGACAGACAACCAAATTACCCACATTGGTGATCTCCACGTGGTCCATTGTCAAGTGGACTGTTAGCTAGGAAAAGCTGATTCCTTGATATTTCGTTCGGTACAGACGGAGGCAGGTGTTGACAAAAAGTATTACTACGAGCGCTTCTGGTGCGCTTCGATTCATAGCAGGAACCTCCAAACTGGTGGGATGCGACACGATTCCTTTACTTGAGTTAGAAGAGAGAAACTAGGAAAACACGAAGGTGGGGGGGGGGCGAATTCGCTATCGAAACTCAACCCTAGTTATGCCTGGAAACATCACAAACGAGAGATTCAGCTGGGTTCCAGGTGAGTCTCTCGCAAAACCAAATTTGTTTGCAAATGAGTGTATTTCGCTAAAAGAGTAATAATTCTTCAAGAGTTGAGCTAAGCTCTGTAGGCACAGCTAGAGCCTAAAGTTGCATGTTAACCCCTCCCCTAGGAAAACTCCTTTCATTGTGGTTTTTGCTATGGATTCAAAATTTTGGGCTAACAACACCGATCGGTTGTTTAGGGTGTGAGTGAGTCCTTGTAAATTTGACTAATGGGCCGCGTGATACACGGCTTACGACTATGGGTGATAAATAAACGCTCGTTCGAACAATCTGGATAAAAACTGGCAACAAGAACGTCGCTGACATCGATCAGAAACCCTATCTTGCAGAACTCCACTCAGGCGCAATGGGGTTCACGCGGTCCCCATCCAAGAAGGCGAGTCACACCGACCGCATCCAAACGTTTCGTAATCTCTTTCACAACCCTCCGCCAGGTCAAGGGCTGGCCACCTCTTTGCTTCCGCCACTTTGAATTGGGCATGGAAAACAGCACTCCTCGGCAAACGATGATTAGGCATACGCAACACGTGTCCCAACCAACGCTGCTTCTGGTGATGGACACAGTCCTCAATGAAAGTACCCGTTGCACAACCGAAAACTCGCCTTCTAATTGCCTCGTTACAGATTCTCCGACATCAATCCACCCGAGCTATGGTCCTGAGACAACGATTGTCGAACACCTGAAGACGTGTCAGTTCCGCTGATCGAACAGGCCAAGTCTCACAGCCATACAAATAAATGGCTCACACTGTGGCTCGATACACGCCCCCTTGAGTTTCAGGGATACACCACTCTGATGCCATAGGTGCCTCAAGTTAGCACCCGCGACGCGAGCCTTTCAGATTCGTGCATAGACCTCATCTGTCACACTACAATCAGAACTAATACAACTTCTAAGGTACGTAAAACGCTCCACAACTTCCAGTGCTTCTCCCTGGTTGTAAGTGGCATGTTCAGTGACTGCATGTCCACGAGCATGACCTTACACTTTGTGGGTGCAAAGTGCGTACCAAAGAACTGGATGACTTCGGTCAGTTCATCCAAAAGCACCTGCGTTTTCTCTTCGAAGACGAGAACGACATCGTCTGCATATTCCAGATCGACAAGTTTTTCGTCACAGGCTATTTGAACACCGGGGTTTTGGAGGCCTTCCAACGTTCGTCTCATTATCTCACCGATCACGAAAGTAAATAGGAATCAAGAGACATGCTGCAATTCAGATAAGTTTTCTCAGGGGGCACTGTTTTACTTGATTCGTTAGTTATACGTCGGTTTTCGCGTGAATGCAGCCATAGTCATTGCGATCCATTTATAATGTTGAAATGAAAGAGAGTGACCAGACATTGGAGAATGTGTGGATATAACACTTCCCCTCAGTTCGATCCGAAAAGACTTTGTGTATCGTGGAAATTTTCCTAATGTGAACATAAAGCAGGGATTGGATCAAAAATGCACTCTTCTGTCCCGTATCGTGTTGGCTTACAGATCAACTAAAAAACCCAACATAACCGGCGGTTACAGGGAAAGGTAGTTGTAATTTATTCAAAGCCGCTGCAAAAAGCAAATATGACTAAAAAGTTCATACATATTTGTGCGGAGTACTACTCATCAACTGCGCACATAGTGAACAACTAAGATCTGCTTTATCGATCATAGAGATAGTTTGGTAAAACACGTATTGCCGTATTGCCCTCAGTAGCCGTTAGTATAGTATAGCATGACGAGGTCAAGTGTGCAATGTTGTGAGTCTAACTAATGGAATGTAAGCAATCGCAGTTTGACGAAATTATCTGAGATTCAAACACCGACGCACTCAAATTATCCAAGAGTGTGCATGCCAGAAGGCCCAAGACCAAGCCAGAAGTTTAATCCTACCGGATAATACAGTTCTCAACTTATCAACCTACTAGCAGCGTAATGAATCACTCGCCTTCATTAGGTGCTTTACTCTACCAATGAAAGTGTGTTCATGTGACATACGAAGGACTTTTCAAGGCAACCTTACTTGCCTGTTTGTTTTAACAAGTTTTTATCGGGCAAAATGTCCTCCTCTGTCCATCTACCTGTGCACGTCATTCTTACAAGGGGCTCCAGGGGGTTCCCCGAAGGTTTTCCACACACAAATCTGTACGCGTATATTTGGATAGTGGTTAACTTGTAGAAGGTGCATAAACCCCCCCCCCCCCCCCCGATTATCGATTGGATCCCACTAGGAAGTTAGTGAACCAAGTCAATCATTACAAGCTGAAGGAACAAATTCCTCAATAAGCTCGGCAAAACCTGTTTTTTGACGCACCGGCTAACCCAGCACAATCTACTTGACCGAAGTAGTAGATCATCATCATCACCGACAGCATGACATCAGTGTTCAACACTGATGCTTCACTGCCGTGGATTGGACAACCAATGAAGTGAAGTAAAGTGCTGAAAACCTATTGAGATGAATGTCCTGAAGATGACATGATGAACTGATGTATTTTCTAATGAAACATAGGGCTACGCTGGTAAGTAAAGGTGATCGTGACTAGCCTGGTAGAGTCTAGGGGCTACCGCTGGCAGTAAATGCCAGGTGGCTGTCCCAGAACCGCAAGAAGTTCACTTTGAAGCAACATAATGTATCCAAGAGGAAGAACGTGTGATTTTTAATGGCGCCAGTGGAAAACAACAGAGCAAGTTACCACCTTGTACAATGATGTGGGATCGTCGACACGGCTCCGAAAGCCAGTCGCCCTAGACCAGACCAGTTACATTAATCTACCCGAAGGAAGGACGTCGAAGAAAAAGGAGCTGAAATTCAGCTGAATCTGTTCTACAAATGAATGTGATTTATAAAGACCTGCTTATGTTTCGGTCAGAAGGGCATACGAGATATCGAAACTGCTTTCTCTGGATGACTGCAAAAGTACGAAAGAAGGTGGCTGGGAATTGGGGCATAGGGCCTACATGATGAGTTCCAGGGATGATGAAACAGATAGTGATTTCCTCCTCTCAGTGAAGCCAATGTGTGCTGAAAAGTTGAGAAGTACTGTACAGCTGTTTCATCGTTGTTGGGAGTCATTAGCAGTATGCATCTCGCGAAACTCAGACAGTTGCCAACCCGCGAACTTCCGGCCAGTGTTTGAATAATTAACCGTTCGACCTCGAGCGGCTGATCAGCTGTGTGAGTAGCTCTTGGTTAGACGGGACGTGGTGCCTCTCATCCTTCAATCACAGAAACCATATCACTTGTTCACGTATTGACTAGCTCCAGGAGTGACGACTTCTCATATGGAAGTGAAATTATTCATCCTCTGAGCTATTTATTGATTGATGGTGGTGAGGAGACTTGATAGTGAATTGTTAAGGAGCTTTTGCTAACGCTATACGTAGTGGTAATGGTCAACATAAAGAGGTTTCTTTGCTTCCCTCGGAGACTGTCTCTCTCCTGGGGATGGGCTTTAATTTAGGTTGAGAATGCAGGGCAGAGAGGGTGTTCTGGGATTATCGGGGTTGTTGTTTAAATCATTCTGCTTTTGTGTCTCCCAAGCAGGTGTTTGCTCCGCCTCGAAGAACACTAAAACCGGGCCCTACTGCGGACGATGAACAGAACAGAAAAGTATGCATTATTCGATAGGATATCAGTTTGCCAAGCTAAAAATATCGTTTATCACAAGTAGTTCCGCGAAAAAAAAACAATAAACAAGTCTGGCACGGACCGGTCGAGCGTGTTATAGGTAGTCGTTAGAGAAGTGGAAGTTGGAGACCGCGAAAATTGACCCTGATACGCACAAACGTGTTACAGCCAGACGCTCGACCATAAATTTATGATCGGGAGTAGGCACCAAAGTACCAGTTGCTTTAGAGATTCCTTTGACGTGGCCTTTACTAATCTGCTTGCAAAATACCTGGAGGACAGGGGAGCCAAGAATCATATATTGTTCACGTGCCGTAATTCTGCCAACAGCATTGGGCCGATATATATATATGATTCATGAAACATTAGTCCAGTTGTTTTTCGTGAGTTGATATTGTTTGAAAAGCCAGTTCACGGACATAACTTGTGTTACTCTCAAATAGATGTCAACGCTATATCAGGGTAATCAAACCAACAGAAATGTGACTGCTTGTTTAGGCTCTTCAATCAGGAAATGATATCTTATTTTAGAACGTTGGTTGGAACGGTTGTTGGAAACGGAGCCTCCACATCGATCGGAACATCTTTGCCGGCACATATGGAAGCATAAAGTACTTGTTGACAGATCATGCGATGAGCATCACCTGTTTTTAAAATAATCACTAGGCTCCAAACCCCACCCATAATCACATCTAATATACTGTGGAGAGACATAAATCTCCAGAACAAGAATCACAGCCCTGACGTCCAAACCTGATAGTCCCTAGACTCTACTACAAGGTCACTTTCTGGTAATCTGATTCATCGAACGGTCGAATCACTTGGTGTATGTAACCTGTGATAATTTTCGTTTCCATGGTTCCCTACCCATCTGGTCTTATCTGTTATGGACATCAGATGTTCGTTCCGGACTCGTATGCTGACTAGATACGTTTTTTAGTTTTGGTGGGGTTTGTCGAATAAAGGTGTAACATGTGGCAGAAATAAGCGTCTCCAGTCTGTGTGGTGCAATAACAGCTACCGGCATTCAGCGACTGATATCCGATAAAGTGGCCTCTCTACGAATGGCATCCTCATATGTTCAAACCAACGATCATCTGGTTTTGTTAATCGCCCGGTAGTAAATCTGCTCTCACTCCATTCTGATTTGTCGGTTCTGGCTTGGCTTCTACTGCTTTTTATTGGTGGCCTGCCAATTTAGCACATTGTAACTTGCTCTCATTTACGTCCTTTTAGGAGAGTAACCACTTTTCAAAACAGTCCAAAACAAACATTTTCTGTCGGCTTTCTGTGGAACCACCTATCTATTTCTAGACATAATTTCAACTTTTCCGATGAAGAAAATCTATGCAAACATTTGCAGGTTGGAACTGATAAGCTTCAGAACCATTGCAGTGTAACGCAACGTAACGCACCACATGACAAACAGTGCTAAAGGCTTGAAATTTCATAAAGTGCGAAGCGCTTTTGAGGGTCTTGAGTCATCTTGATACTGTTCAACTAGCTTGGAAGAGCCAAATTTTCGACGAATCCCTGAAGATGGCTGTTCATTGAGTTCAAAATCAATTTAGGTTTGGTGTGCATAGAAATTTTTGGACCTATCAAAGGGATGCGAAGCAACAATAGGGCCAGCACAGTGTATACAAACAGCAGCACAGTTCCGGGTGTGCAACAAACTTACTTATTCAGAAGATAAAGTTTCTGGATGGTTCCCGTTGAATTGTGCCAACGTTTTAATACCACACATTCATAATTCCATTCTTCATTTCACCCACGGTATCAAAAAGCTTGATTCAGCTGCAAACGAGACTTGTCATTATGCCCCATGTGATGTTGAATAGGAACAGCATGGTCTTTCAATCAAATATCTCGGAGATTTATAGTAATTTCGTTATTTTTGAAGTAGGGGTTGTGGCACTGTCTCACTGAAAGATTATTTCTCCTACCTACTAGTCATCAAGTGTTGTGACGTAGGAATCGATTTGTTTGATCACGTGGTGTCTATCCAAGACAGAATTGGATCATCAGCTGAAGATTCAGCTGGTGTGAATTCCTTTTCTTTTTCCCACACCGTGCCAGGAGTAAAACAAACGATCTGGACCATCCATATGATATCTTCCACCGTCGATGAACATCAGTTTCTCTCATCCTCATGTATGGCCTCCGGGTGGTTCATTCATTCCAACATTCATGTTCGCGTGTGGCACTGCAGTTGATACAAACTAACTACCAACGTGCGTCTATCAAGAACCTAGCTCGTCGTCAGTGAGCATCAAGTAAGATGAAAAAACTTCATCTGTGCACGGTTGGGTGCACCGCGTACTGATGATGTTTCCTCGAATAACGATGAAATGTTTTCAAGTCAGCTGCAAGGCTTGGCGAACGCATCAGCAATCACCTGACTAAATACCAGTTGGAAAGATGTTCTTCGTCTCGCATTTCTTGCGAACAACAAATGACACAGATCTCGATAACTCAGTCGGAGAACCGCTCTTAAAACTCCGACAAATGTGGAAGAGTTTATGTCAATGGGCTAGTTGCCTCACTCATCGCGTTCTGCGCAGTTGATACGATCGGGTTTAAGTCGAGACACTTGGTTGGGTTGCGGCAGAGAAAGCTGGTGATTGTCAACAGTTTATTTGCTGACGGCTAGCATACAGGATCAAGAGATCCCCCCTCTCCTGTGGGTAGAAAACCTTGGAATGTAACACCTGGAAATAACATGACATATCGCATTGCCGATGTGAAAATTGTACATCAGCAAAGTTATGAGTAGTATGTACCGTCAAGAAAATATAGTGCGACATCTCAGATATCGTACAAACTGAAACATGAGGAGGCCTTTGTGTGGCACATTCATTTGAGGAAAATCATACATGAGAGCTTCAGTTGAGTCTCCCCCGTTAAAATCAAATTAGTGTGTGAACCAGTGTATTTCACGCACATGTAGTTTAGTTGGTATTGGAATCATCGTTTACCTATGTAAACGTTTTGAAGAATTAATCAGCATGTTTGTTTTGGTTGTTTTTTGTTTACATTCATAATATTGTGAAAATCGAGCAGTAGTTGCTAGAAATGCATTGAGTGGTAATACTTAAAGAAACTTGGAAGGTGGGGGGAGTCCCATAGAAAAGACGTGATTCGTCACTTTAATGAAAAATATCTTAAAAAGGACTCTTAACTGGATTTCGGTGGGTGGATGTGTAGTTACTAATAAGATCAGAGATGGAGGTTTAAAGTTGGGCACCATGTACAAACTGCGATACTTTGTTCATGGACTGACAGTTTGGTACGAACATTCTACATATTTTGAAGCAAACCATCTTCCGACACAAGAATAGAAAATCTCATGAAGTTTTTCAATCACTTCAGAGGTAGGGGGAATTTCCTCAGTGACAAGGTGACTGCACGTTTTAAAGTGAAATCATCCGTCTCTTCAAGCAACAGGATACATGTTATGGAGTGTGAATATACACCGAAGGCCTTCCAGGAATCTGGTTCTCAATTATCCCGCGGGGTTGAAAACCACAGTTTCCAACGTTATCAAAACAGCGGACAACTTTTGATCACTTTTAATATATTTGAATGTGACACCGTTCACATCACTCTGAGACGTTGAACAGGAGTCAGTGAAGCTTCTAACCCGGAAATCCATTCACAGGCTCGGCAGGAGCTTCCTAATAGAGATTTCATCCCACAAACGAAGTCAATCTATGCCAAAAGGCCGAGGAGCATTGTATAGCTGTGACATCCTCGTTGGACCCCATCAGCAGTGCGCATCCTATGAATCTATTTGAAGGTTCGAACTCGCAACCTCCCAATTAGTCGTTGAAGTCTAAACCCTTCATCCAGTATCAGGCGGCCGACAATGTGATTGGCTGGAACCATCGTCAGCCCTTTAATCACGGAATTCACATCATATGGTCACGTAATGAGTTAGGATTACTAATCATCTTCCGGGAATAACTCTGGTCCAACGGATCATTAAGTTTGGTGGTGCCGCTCATCTACATGTTCTGGTAAATATCCCACACGGAAATATTGTCAAAAGCAATTCCAGTGCGTGTGAATGAAACAATGATTTTGAATGTAAATCTGCACAGTCTATCATCAGTTTGTAACCTTGTCACGAGTCATCGTATATTGAAACGGCTCAGCGGTAAAACGGTCGGTTCATTCACAGTCCAATGGACGTTCCCTTCAAAGTTGTCATTGCCATGGCTTGATTCATAAAGTTGGTGAAAACACACGGGTAGCCCATTATCCGTTTCGCTCTTTTTCGGGTTCATCAGACTGACCTATTCCACCAATCGTACTTACAAAAACTAAATATCAAAAAAACACTAGTTTCTTCGCACAATGTCTACACTTCTCATTGATTTGAACGGTACTATTCAAAGTGTTGCTGTCTGCGATGATTCCAATACAAGCTAAATTACCTGTGCGCGAAATACACTCATTTGCAAATCAATTTAGTTTTCACAGGCGACTCAACTGAATCTCTCGTTTATGATATTCTTCAGCTTAATGTGCTACACAAAGGCCTCGTCTTCTGAGATATATTTTCTTGACGGTACACACCACTCATAAGTTTACTGACGTGCTATTTTCACGTCCGCAACACTCTTCACCTCTGGAAATTTCATCCGTTCTACGCATAGGCAGATGAATATGTCCACAACAGCTGACCGTCAGTCCGACTGCTGTGTGCACAGCAGGTGCCGTGGTTCCATTACCTATGCACTTGAAATATCATTTTTTAAATTTTATTTGCATTCCACGCGCAATTCTGAGGTCATCCTGTAGGTCACGGCAAACCGAAGGTGGGTCTGACAGGCGCGATTCCAGTGCCCCATATCCTGACCAACGCCAACGTAGAAGCACCAGGCAAACAATCCACTTCATGACATATTCGAACACTGAATGCACTCATTTTTTTCCTCAGAAAGGTGATACTTCCCTCTCTCCGGGGAAATAACAACGTCTTACTTTCGAGATCCGAGCCTGGGTCTTGGCCGGCTGATACATAGCGACTGTGTGTACATGGTATCCAGACCAAGCAACTTTGTTCCTTCTTAATGCCTGGGTCCGCTCATCTTTCAGTTGTATGTCAACCTGAGTGGTCCTCTCGAATAGACTGGCTTCACTCGCAGCATGAAACCTCAACTGAATTTTCACGCGCCTGTCTGCGTGGCGATGGGTTGGTGGCTGTGCACATCGCTACGCACCATTACTCTGCCTAACAACGCACTGATGATGTCACCTCGATTGGTGATGAAACGTCTGCAATCAAATTGCCCAGCTCAGCGAACAAACCAACGACCATCTAAGCTGCCCGAGCTACCAACATTTCCCGCTATTTAGTCAGATGCAAGTCCTAACTGCTATCGTGTGAAACCTTTCTCAAACCAGCGCATGCCGGACGTTATGACTCATCGATTTTCTGTCGCACTAACGCCACAAGGTGGCCTTGAAAAGCAGGACAAACAATGCATCTATACAAACTTACTTGAAAGGCTCTGAATTTTATCCTAGAACAACGCCGATTTTTAATCCCCCAATACGACCAGTACATATAAAAGCTCCGTATCCAACACGTTATGGGGGAATAGAATGACTCTTGATGTTGGTGTTGATTCGCTTTCTACGCGTGCTCTAATATCCTAATCACACGTGGCTCACATCATGCCATCAGCCGCGTGAATAGAAAAACACAAAACACCAATCAATCGATAGAAGCAAGCATTCTTTAGGGGATACACGCACAGATCGATGTATCGGCACACGTCTATTTTTTTTACAAACACAAAATGAGACTTGCAGCAAGTTGCTCATCTTTTCAAAATGGCCGCAGATGGTTTTGGCAATTCAGCCATTGAGTAGTTTCTATAATTCCTTGACCGGACAGGTAGAAGATTGCAGACGGGTTGAAATTGGGACCCCTTTGATTGGTGCAGCGTGGGGCTTCAGATTCTACTATGAGTTCGCGAATTAGGGGATAAACGCTGTGTCTTAGGAGCAGAGACAGACCGCGAAAAAACGTGCCGTTCCGCGCTGGAACTTAGAAAACTCTGCGTTTTCCTGTGCTCTGTGTCGTTTATCCAGGATCTTATTTTTTTATAATTCGCATTGTTTATTCTTGTTCATTATTAGACAAACGCGCATTCTATGTGTCTCTTCATGCTCATTCATCTTAGAAACGACTTAAAAACAAACGAATCCGACTGTATTACACAGGCGGTTACACTTTGAAATAATTAGTATGTGACGATTGTTCAAAATCCGCATTACCAGTTTCGCCTTGTTTGGGGCTCATAAGGTAGGCTTTGGCCACGGAAAGTGAGGTAATCAATCCCTGGCTTGAAAAGCACTTCGGTCGAATGTTTACTTTCACGATGAAACTGATGGAGCGGGAGACTCGAATGAGTCCTTCCTAGCTAATAACACATTGATATTCTTCCGCATGATGTGCAACACACATGCTGTCTCCAAGTTTCGTTGTCTGCGGATTGTGAACGGTCGTCCTATACTGCTTTATCGAATATATTTGCAAAGGAACCTTGAGGTACATTGTGTCCACCGAATATACAGCTTCAGCAATTTCGTCGTGCACATGAGCTCAAAAGAAAGACTTCATTTTGATATGACTCGAGAAGACAGTTAAGGAACAGATCAAATGGCAAACAACAGAAATTTTTGATTGGAAAACACCTAGGTACAACCATTCTGTCGTTCCGGGATTCACCCCCCTAAATCGTCCCGTCGGCTTTTTACGGAGTGAAAAACTTTTTCTCACCAATTTGTATGTCAGAAATAGGTGCACCCTTTTAAGCCTCTACTTCAGTCATTGCCCAGCTGAGTTATGTTTACTCGGATTGTTGACACCACTACACCAGTTTACTACCAACCGCCAGAACAACAACTTCAGAGGCTGTATTATCTATTAGTGGGTTCTTACGTTTTTCAGTGTAGAACTACAAGCTGCTCGCATGATAGCAGGAAATCAGCGGGAATAATCAGCCAAATAATATCATTTGGCTTCGGGGGGAGACCTTTCTGGATCTCAACTGAATCGCTCACTTATGATATTCTTCAAATGAATGGTGCACAAGGGCCGCCTGAGTTGGCACGATTTCCGAGATATCGCAGTACATCGCCTAGACTTCATACACTACTCATAAGATTACTTAAAACTCTTTGGCGGCCCACGATCGACTCCCCCCTTCTTGGGGCTTATCAGGTAAGCACAGTTCCAGGGTTGCTGGTAAGCTTACGTTCTACTTGAACGGAATTGGACACAATTCGCGAAGTGCACTCATTTAAAAACTGACTTGTGATTGTTTGAAGAAATCTGGGAATTTCCAATTGAGATTACGTCCTGTAAGTAAATCCGGTCTATGTCGAAAAGCCGAGAAGCACTGTATAGCTGTTCCATGCTTATTAAGGATCATCAGCAGTGCGCATCTCACGAAGTTCTTTCAGGGAAACCTCAGCCTCCTGGTTTTCTAGTGTGAACACTTAACTGTGCAGCCACGAGCAGCTGGCCAGCAATGTGACTGAGTCGTTCTTGGACAGGATATAGTACCACTCATCCTTCAGTTACAGAATCCACATCGCTTGGTCAAATGCTTACTGGCTCCTGGAGTGACGACTTCTCAGGTAAAAATTTCACTCATCTTGTGAAATTATTCCTCTTCTTAACTACTACTAGTTTGTCGGTGAGCATTTTTGGGAATTTTCAGTTGAGGTTTCATTCGAGAAATGCCGTACTACTGTTTCATCCATATTGGGAGTCAACAGTGGTGTGCTTCTCAAGAAACCCCAGGAATTTTTCTTGAGACGAGCACCACTGATGGTGCTCAATAAAGATGAAACAGCCATACAATATTCCTTGGCTATTCGTCATAAATCGGCTTCACTTACAGGACGAAATCTCGATTGAATTGTCGACTGAAACTCGGGGACTGCGCCCACCTGTTTAGCCTCGAGCAGATCGAAACCGGTCACAGGCTGCAGAAGAGTTTTCAGCAACTTATGAGTCATGGCCCTTGAAGAAATTAGGCTGGATATTACCCGAGTGTTGATGGTGAAGCAAGGACGTTTATAAAGTAGCTACCTCAAACAAAATTGAACAATAAAGCACGTTCTCACTCCTTCAGATAACGACCCATGTATTACAAAGATGAAAAGCAGAACAGTGGAATACCGGACCAGTCCACATTCTTAGAAGCAATGACAGCATACCCATGTTGGTAGACAGCATGTTTAGTAAAACACAGACGGTGGGGATTCGCACCCCTCTTTGGTCAACGTAACAGATGAGTTTCCACTGATGTTATTCCGGTTACCTGTGGCACATTGGATCAAATATGCCCTACGTTTTGTCATTTTGTAAAAAGCCCTGAAATCTCCCAGTCCGTTAGTAAAATAGCTACACGAACCCACCATGTTCCAAGATGACAATCGGAATGATTGGATGTGTTAGTTCAGAGGTTAGCGATATGAGAAATGAGAGAACTGTTTTTCACAAGTGCGGTGACAACCATGAATAAAAGAAAGGCGTCGTCAACATTGTACCGTTATGAGTTTCCCGATAGTTAACTCGAACGCGGTGCAGTGTGGGTGTGGCCGTTTAAGTGCCGATTTAAATCTGCCACATTGTCGTGGCGATTGGTCTTCATTTGTGCAATGATCTTGTGGGCTAAACTGGCTGGAACTCAGTTCCTTAAGGTCCAGCCATGCCAGAAAGAATAACGAGGACCACTCCACTAAAGGCCGAAAAGCTCCCACATTAGGCGGAGTAGTGTTTCAAGGTGAGGTTAAAATCATGTTAAAATCATGTGTGAGAAGAGTAAGGCTTCTCTTATTTTTGATATAAGTAGTATGGGGCAACTGATCGGAAACAAAAGAAACTGTATTAAACACCTTTGTATTAAAAACCGCAGACATGCTATGTAATGCACATTTTGTGGTATGGTATCAATATGTCGTCGAAGCAGGGACTAATGGTTGAACCCGGCTGTAATAACTCAGGGGTGACGGCCACAGGTTTGGCACATTTATCAGTGATCGTGCCCTCGAATTCTCTAGTTCGGATGGGAAAAAGAACAAATTCTACGACTAAATGCCCGTTAAACTATCTCACTTGAGTATGCAAAGCACGAGTAGGTAAGTCACTGAGTTACTGCTGAATGACTATTTTGATGGTACCGGAATATAAGGGCCGAATAACCAAAGGGAAAGGGATCAATAAATGATTGGAAGTTAAGAAAACACGCCATAGTTTTTGGTTATTTTGCCGCGGCGCTTATCTGACATGAGTCAGCACGCGCGACTGCATGTGTGCGTGTGTGTACAGGTGTACACACAAGACCGGCCGTCCGTTTTACCTAAACTCCTCTTCTGTTAGCGAAACACACCCATTTGCAAACAAATTTGGTTTTGCGGGAGACTCACCTGGAACCTAGCTGAATCTCTCGTTTATGGTGTTTTCAAGCAACTGTGCTGCACCAGGCCACCAAATTTGTTTGCAAATGAGCGTATTTCGCTAATTTTGTGCAATTTGGACTCAGGTAGAACATAGGTTTGACGGAAACTCGGGGACTGCGCCTGCCTGATGAGTCCCAAGAAGGGCGAAACCGGTCGTGGGCTGTCGAAGAATTTTCAGCAACCTTATGAGTAGTGTATTACGTCTCTTCTGTTACGTCACAGCACTATCCACTAATGTGGAATACATAATGGATCACCTAGAAAAAATCCATTATAAAATGCGCCATAATGTTAGTTAAATTAGTGCTGCGTTCTGTTGCTTTTTTGACAGAAAATATGACATCTAGTGCTGTTCTCATTAGCCGCTCGAAGAAAACCTCCTCTGGTAAGTTTCAGTGTGATACAGTTACGTTCAGCGTTGAACGGTAAATGCGGAAGAATGTGTCTAAACCTATACCCGTTCCTCTACCAAGGCAGGGAAACATTCGTCATTGAGTAGACTAGCAAAGTCTGCATGCGTTGATTTCCAGTGACTAACCCATGCGTGCCAAGAGTGTAATTCAATCATTGCCTTTTCTTTTTAAGTAATTTCGCAATGCTCACCTGATTTTACCGTGCTCTGAATGTCGTAAATACTTCCAAGACAATATGCTCAACCACGTGTCAGGAATGTAATAAGTCCTGCCAAGATAAGCACAGTGAAGCATTTGAAAAAAAACATGTGGTGCATTCTGACAGTATCAGGCAGCTATCAGATTATGAAGCCCTTGGAGTTTTTGTTTTCATAATTCCTTGGGACAACCTTTTTGTAAGGAAGGCATTATGGTTTGCAAGATGAGGTACCATTGGGAGGTACGCCATATCATGGTGGGAGTAATAGGCGAATTTCTGAGTGACTCATGGAACATGTGTTTCACATCACTGTCGACCTCGATGGAAGAAATGACTACCTCTTCACATGGTTAGTTATTGGACATAGGTGTATTCAGTCTGGAAGGGGTATCCACACGACCATGTAGCTCTTTGTGGGTGCACATGAGCACGCAACCATAGCCGATGAGTAATGTGGCCCAACGCGGATGCGTCAGCCGTGTGAAGATGTATACCTATCGGCAAAGTAAATATGGCAAACAGCCGCTTCCGATCCGTGCACAGTGTGAACCAATAGCCATATAACATCTTGTGGAACTTTTTAACTTCAAAATTAAGAGTCTAACCTTCGCTTATTGCTAAGCGATGTCTCGCTTTTGGCACAAAAGCCTCGTCAGGCTAATTTACCAGGCAACGAGGTTGTCCAAGTTTTAAGGCATCCAAAACTGATTAGGCGTGTTGTCAGTATGGTTTCTTGTTGAGCGGTTCTTTGTATATTGTATGACTCGTCAAGCCCAGTAACCTAGTCACTTGACCTGGCAAATTTTTTTTTCAAAGGTGAAATGTCGCCCAGTAATAAATCTACTGATTGTTTTTGAAACTTTTCTGAAAAGATGACTTCTCGGTCTGTTCCCAGAGTTTTCCAGAGGTTTCCAAGCCTTCCTTTCTGTCAAGAAGCGTCCAGACATGAAAAGTACATGTGCAGACGCATCCCCAAGGTCACCATCGGTGCCACACGTTCCGGATAGCTCACCAAACATGGCTTAGCAGCATACGACCAGCGGAGTGGGGGTGAAATTGTTCACGACCGGAACGCCGCCATTGGCTGTACAGAATGAACAAGTGAACGACCATGATTGGCCATCTGGTTATCCTATATATTCATGCAGAAGCTCTGTATGTTGTCCCGACAATACAGCCATGTCCAGGGTTCTCTGTCCTCTCCTTATCGCGTAGTCTGGCAGGCTCAGTTCAGGCGTAACCAGTAGACGGCCACGCACGATACAACACTTTCCCCGACTATATTTTCTCTCTGAAGGGTTCGCGAAATACGACTGACAGATTGCCTTTCGGGGATTGTCCGATTGACTGCGCTTTACTTTCACAATCTGAAGTGAAGTTACAACGACTCACTACGGTGTTTGGTTTAACGCCGTCTTTTTTTGGCTTAAACACAAACGTTTGTGAAACACCATATGCTGGACATAAAACACCAAGTATCCAGCTAGGTGGCCGTGAGATAGCATGTGGTACGGATTTCCGCCCCATTGATAGCATCCTGGCAGTGAAATGAAATCACGAATTACAAAGACCAGCTGGGCATTCGGCCACATTGGACAAAATGTCTGGAACAGTCATCACTGGGAGATAGATACCAAGATTGCAGTCTATCGAGCTGTTGTGTTCTTTTCACCACTGTACTGCAGGGAACCGACGACATGTCCTTAAACGAGTTCACATGCAGTGCCCGTGCAGAATCTTTTCGATGAAGTTGACAGACTGAGTCCAGAACACCACGGTTCTTTGGAGAGTAACGAGTATTGGGATAGAATGCAGTCTGATGCGAAACCAGCTCCGCTTGAAATGAATAACTGAAACTCGTATCCGATAGAAACTGCTCTCCAATCTTCGGATTTTTGAAGTTGCTTTCATTAGCCGCACTACTACCCGATACTGCCAGTAGTCAGGACCTGCAGTTTGCAAAAAAGATATGTGATGCCTACCTTAGATTAGAAGAAATCTGTAGTCTTAGCTGTCATTGGAAACCCCAACTCAGAAAGAAATTAAACTAGTGCATGAAGTGGCTAAATTTGGACATCAGAAGTCTACTGAATATTAATGGTATTGTCCAAATTTTCAAACGTTAACGATGACACGAGAATAGGAACGAATACATAGTACTGAATTCAGGTTGACTGTGCGACGGAACATCTGATGACACATTTCCCAAATTCAAGGTAAGCTATCACGCTTGCAAACAATAGCTTCCGTGTATTTTACTCTGAGTGGCCTGAGTGGCCTTACGGCTGTTTCATTAGTGAGCTGACACACAGACAGCCACCTTTTGAGTAGTATGTCATGTCAAGAAAATAGCCGGATTATCTTAACAATGGGGCAAAATATAGTCTGTATCATGTCCAATCAGAATGAGGCCGGTAAAAATGCACTAACATTCCATTCACGCTACTCAGGGATGCCCTGTGCACGAGAGGTGTACGCACTTTTACCGACATGGATGTGTTGGCTGTTGTGAGTACAGTCCAACTAGTAGCCGAGTGACTTACTTTTCTCCTCGCTTGGCCCATCGAGGACGTGCTTTACTGTTTCACTTTGACCAGGCCGGTCATCTTGTGAATTTTTTACTTTACAGTCAACTCTTGAACAATATTCAGCCTCAGTAATGAACTACGGTTTGACGAGTGTGAGTTTACAGTCTTGTCCCCTTTGTTCGTTGATCTCCCAGGCTTTTCGATTCTCATGTGAGTATTCTGTCTGTTCGTTTGTTTCTCCTAATGAGAATGGATCAATCAAAAGTGCCTGAGACCAGCGTAATTGGCTGCCCAGCTTTTATACCGATTATTCCTGCGGTCGAATGTTAAGTGACGCGTACTGGGTCGTTTATCAAAATAGACTGGATGAGAAAATCGCATCGACTGTCCCTGAACTGCTATGCTTTTAAATGGATTTTTCTATTTCCCACACGAGATCTTCACACTGAATACCTGAAAATCTCATCGTGGCTTGCATGTTTACTCTGTTCTCAAACATTGCCAGTGTACTGATGGATACCCTAATTGAGCCCAAAAGGGCCACAGTTAAATTGTATCCCCCCAATCAGCTGTTTCTTGTTAAGCCCTAGTTAAACTCTCAACGCATCCAGTTGATTGGCTGTGAATATACAGCAATCAACGTTTGAAGCATTCGTGAAGCAGCCTTAGCAAACCCCGTAGATCGGCAGTCGAGGGGAGACATGGGTTGTACTCCCACCACCGTTCACAGAAAAATGAACGTACGTTCACGCTCAGAGCTGGTCTGCGCATGAAGGCTCATGTGAAGTTCCCAGAGGCGTACGAGCTTACTCCTTCACTGAAGGCATCCAGCGAAATCCCCATACCAGAAGACTTGTACTTTTCTAACCACACATCTTGGCGTATACCAAAGCATGCCTATCACAAGATTCAGTAGATCCTTCTAAACCGGGTGATTGTCGGCTTTTTTGTCGTGTTGCTTGCCTGAACTTTTCCTGTTGAACTCATATCGCAGCAAAGTGCCTAACGGATACAACATGCAGCGAAATATCTCAACTTGCTAAATTTGAAAACAATATCTATTGCCTTCCCAACAGTGGTGACAGCTCAGCTGTCATACAGAAACGACACATTAAATACTTTCCGATTCCCGCGCAGTCGTTCAGCAAAACACTCGCGGGCGTCATCTTACCATCTATGTCTGATAAAATGCGGTCACACAACACGGGAACCTACGTTTGAGCAGCCGACTGATGCGTGTGATGAACATGTTTTGGTGGGTTATAAGGCCCGCCATTTGGAAGAATAGGCATGATAACGTCAAAGCCGGTCTTCGACGAAGCGGTCAAGTGAAGTAAACGACCAGCTATATGTTAAAATCTCCGTAAGAGCCATCATATTGGTGGCGAACGTCCTATGTGGATTTTTGTGAACATAGTGTGGTTCTGAGTGCGACCTACTGAGGGCAGATACTAGCACGTTGTTCACACAGTGATCGCTGCAACACAGAATCGATGGCCTGTGGATTTCGCCGTGTCTATTCGCCCAGCTGTTTCCAAACTGACATACATGCAACAAAACAAAATTCAGTGGACATCACTTGCAAGAGCAAATTTTTGATCACACTTTCTCATATGAGACGTTCGGTTTTATAGGAGAGTCACTGCGTTTGTTCGGTGCTGAAATAAGCATGCCACATAAAGAGTTGTTCTGTAATTCTGTTGTACACCCGTACTGAATCACATGAGAAGTTCAATATATTTATTTTCTTCACATGTCACAACGCGAAAACCTAAGGTGACTTCATGAGGAGAGTAGCACGTGATGTGGAACTAGTAGTTTGTTTTTACTTGGTGTATATTGAGCCAGACAGCATCAGAAAGACTCAATATTGGATTCTCGGATGGTGGATGAACATTATCAGCCAGTGTGGCTAGTTTTGTCCAGCTCATGCATGCTGCCGGCTTTTCCCCAACTGATTGGGAAAAAAAACAGTTGTGTGGCAATTTCCGAGTTTTTCTTCTGAAATTCAACAAGGTGGTTTTCTTTGGGAAAGTTTAGTTCCCGCGAGCGTGCACGCTTCTCAAATTACACGAATTCATGGCTATGAGGAAGCAAGAGGTTCGAACCTGCGTGATCGAAACTTGTGTATTCCTGCACTGAATAACTGTAAACACGGAGTCACCATTTGAAGCACTGCGTTGCAATAATCCAGTTTGATTGCAACCGAGAGAGAAGAGAACTTGGAGATTTATTATTTTCATCAGTCACCTGTGTAAGCCATACACAAGAACAACTACAACAGAGGCAGCAATAAAAGACGTGCAGGCAGTAGGGAACGCGGACTAGTTCGAGATTGATGCTGAGCTGCACAGGAGTTTTGAGTCAATAATCAATACACAAAACTGGCTGTCTCAGCTCAGCCAACATTGTGAAAGGTTACCAGCCGGGATGTTGGAGTGCGTAACAGAACAGTGTGAAGTTGACAGAATGATCTCTGGTCGGCAAGTACCTTGTAGTTGGTTATTCTGGGTTTCAGGTCGTAGATCGACAACCAGTCACACCGCTCAGGCTTGAGCACGTTCACCTGTTCAGGCTGGCTAACTCAGGTGCATCCAGCATGTCTTCGTAGTGTAATATTCGCCTCGCTTGTCAGATGTCCGGGGTTCGAACCTTGACCCAGCCAAGGATTTGTAATGTTGATGAGTTCTAATAAGTGCGGAAATCGAGCCTTTGATGTGGACTCACAAGAATAATTACTACAGGACAGGTGGAGGAGTGTTCAAAACGAGAGTGAACCACTCGAAACCGGATTATTATCGCCTCGTTGCGCGTGTCAAGCGATCTTGTATGTGTTACCGCAACAGCAGGTGATCTGATAAGTGACGTGGACAGTAGAGAGTTTGGTCCCTTCGAGGTTCGCTAGCTTGAAGTTTCAGGGTTAAGTTGGACTGGGTTATGCTTAGTTGTGTCATCCGGATGTGGTCAATCCGGAGAGGCTGTTAGTTTCCACAGACTTTGTGCGAATATGTAATCTTATGTGATAATTGCCAGAAGACTTCCAATCCGATAGGAGCAGCCGGGTCCTTTTAGCTTCGCACATACCGTGTATTCGGGCAAAACGTTCATCATTCAAAATCTAGCCTATTTGCGTTTATCTGAGAAAAATAGTCTGGCCTAGACAACTAGAATGAGTCGGTCATAATGCCCGTTTTTAAAAAGGGTACTCACAGTGAATGTACTAATCGCAGGGGTGTCAGTTTGACTCCTATTGCAACAATGTTTTTGGCATCAGTGATTCTTCGTCGTCTTATATTGGCATCAAGTAAAAGTTCGACTGGGTGGAGGCTGCGTCGACTACATCTTCACACTCCATCAGGTGTTAGAGTAACGCCATACGTATGGACGACCAATAATCTTCATGCTCCTTGACCTCAAGGGTGCGTTCGGTCAGTTCTCCTAACTACACCTGCTCAACAGGGGTACTCCAGAAGTTTGTAACGATAATCCGGTCTTTGTATTCATATATTTCTGGGCGTGTGTGTGATAGGCTCACTAGAAATCTCCCAGCTAAAACTGGTGCCCTGAAAGGATGTTCGCTGTCTCCATTCTTGCTTAACTTTGTCATTGATGAATTAATGAGGCAAACACTGGAAGGTCTCCAAAATCCCGGTGTTCACATTGTTGCTGGTGAGAGCCTTGTTGAACTGGAGCACGCGGATGAAATCGTCCTCATTTTTGAAGACGAAGGCGCAGCACATACGCTGTTGAATAAACTAACCACCGTCATATGGCCTTCTGGATCGGTCATGTGCTACGCATGCCGAAACATCGTCTACCTAGACGAGAGTTATCCTCCGTGCCCCTTCAGGACGGTGTATGCTTCGAGGTGGACAACGTGTGACCTAGCAGAAGGATGTTGTTGGTGAGGTCTGCCTTACAGGATGGGGTCCACGTGACCCCTAGGCTTGGCTGGAGATAGTGGGAGAAACTACGACCAGTCGAGGTCAGTGCTATCATTTTCTTTCCAGATTGTCTGATTGGGCGCTTCGGCGTGCATGCACCTCAGAATACTTGATATAGGTCAACAGCAGGTCCCCCCTCCGGTCTTTTCTCTTTTTTTTTTTTTCAATTTATGGCTTTAAGTATAATAAAATAAACTTTGTGGTTGTACGTAATGCAGCATCAGTGTTATCGCTGATGTTACTGTCTCTGTTCAGGAACTTTTCTTTGCAAATTCCATTAGGAGAGTTAATGTTCCTCACCCCTCGGAATAGTGTCAAGACTTGGTCACATTTATAAACCACTGGTACAAAACGTACAAGTGATTGTTCTAACCACTCTGGGTTAGTCGGTAGAGCAAACTAAGATGCCAAGCTATTGTTTGACTTTTTCTCGTAACGAACAGATAAACCGGGGTGGGGGGTGGGGTTGGTGGTTGAATAGTATTATGAATATCACTATTGTTGCCATGTGCTGAGCAATCGTTGAAAAGTGTACCACCTGACTGGGTTTATTTAATCAGTCAGGGTAAACAAAGTAGAAAGACATAACGGTCACATCAGAGACCGAAGAATCGATCGGAAGCTCGCCTAGGGTAGTCGAAAGAGAACTGACCACTTCCTGTGGTGATGGAAGGATGCACACAACGAGCTAGAAAACAACAAATTGTGCCTGATTTTCAAGGCTAATGCAATGTTGGACGCAAGCTGTCGTTGAGATCATAGGGTTAAACATATTATTACAACTTCTGTGATAAAGATTTTGTCTTTGTGAGAAATTACTGGAGATGGGGACGTGGTGAAGTTTCCCGTAGTCAATAGAATACTCACAGAATATTGTTCCGCATTATGGGCGTCTGTGGATAACGTAGCGGTATCCAAGACCACGTATCTTAGATACGGTGTGTCAAACCCTTGAGACGATGAATTGTGATCAGACAGTCGGGCACATTAATGTTTCAAACCATCGACGGACACTATTCTGCGTTCAACATTGAATAAGAGTGCTTACAGGATATACACCACACACTGGAAGAAACTTTGGTGGGTTATGAAGAGGTGGGCATCGTCCTTCTTTAGTGTTAAGATGCAGTTGTTTCCAAATTCAGATGAAAAAGAGTAAACTATTCAAACCATATTTCGACCAGTTCACTTAGTTATTCGGCACAAGAGTCACTATCGATAGGACCCTTCAGATGTTTTCAGAACAAAATGCGGATTTCAACCTCTATCCCACAAGAGCACAGCTGTTACAAGTTGCCATAGTTTGTTCTTTTGAGGAGGTGCTACTGTATGGCTTTCCTTTGGTTGATTCGCACAAAGCCGATGAAAGCCGTATCGCATTTCGTTTTCTCGGGGTGTAGATGTGCGTCCTCTAAGGTCACCGGATTCCGGGGTTATCGATGATCTGTTCGAGGTTTGTACGTCACAGGATAGCATGCAATATATTATCAGTAGCCGGCGTTCCTTTTCCTCAGTTGGGATAAACCGGATAAAGTGCCGATTCGTTCAACACCTTCACCACTGAAGGTGTGTCATCGCACAACAGGTATCAACCGTGTGGAATAGATAAGTTAGAAATCTGACAGTCCACATTAAACACCAGAAAGCTGCGGAACATTGATGGGCTTCTTCGAAGGATACAGTAAAGAGAAAAACCTTGGTACCACGGAATTTGATAAACGAAAAGTATGGTTTGTCTGACGTTCTTTAGTTAGCAAAGCCTGGACTTTGCCTGTTACATTTTGCGGTGGGAAGTTTGCATCCCAGCTCGGACGGTAAAAGTTCATTGACTGTGTGCTAGGTGGATCTGTTATTAAGTAAGACTGGTTATAAGAACGTCGCTCTTTATCAAGGTTGTTTTTTTTTGGGCGGGCAAGGTGCCGCCCTTTCAGGGTCTTGTTACATGTTTTCACAAGCTACTGAGACCCATGAGTAGCGAACGTGTAAGTCTCATGGGACAAGGTGCCCACTCGAACTGCTCTATATCAACCGACTGGAACTCCACTGGTTCGCCACAGTGAACGATCGCGAACTCACTCGGTTTGATTTAACCATACTTATTTCGG